>NW_027019541.1:7185233-7271379 GCF_013076305.1 Rhopilema esculentum | reverse complement strand
GAGAGGAGATAAAAATGAGAAATGAAGAGAGTGAAATGAAATGAAATGTAAAATGAGAATATAAAATGAAAATAAAATGATAATGAAAAATGAAATGAAATTGAATATGAAATGAAAATGAATAATGAAATGAAAATGAAAATGAATAAATGAATGATCGAAATGAAAATTTAAATTCCAAAATCGAAAATGGAAATAAAATTGGAAATGAAAAATGAAAAGGAAAATGATATGAAGAATGAATATGAAACATTAAGATCAATTAATGATAATGTAAAAATGAACCCATATGAAAATGAAAATGAAACATGAAACACTGAAAAGAAAATGAAATTAAATAAAATGAATAAATGAAATTGAAATGAAAATGAAATAAAAATGTAATGAAATTGAAAATGAAATGAAAATGAAATGAAAATGAAATGAAATGAAAATGAAAATGAAAATGAAATGAAAATGAAAATGAAATAAAAAGAAAATGTAATGAAATTGAAAATGAAATGAAAATGAAATGAAAATGAAATGAAAATGAAATGAAAATGAAATTGAAAATGAAATGAAAATGAAATGAAAATGAAATGAAAATGAAAATGAAAAAAAAGAAAATGAAATGAAAATGAAATGAAAATGAAATGAAAATGAAATGAAAATGAAATGAAAATGAAATGAAAATGAAATGAAAATGAAATGAAAATGAAATGAAAATGAAAATGAAAATGAAAATGAAATAAATGAAAATGAAATGAAATGAAAATGAAAATGAAATGAAAATTAAATTAAATGAAAATGAAATGAAAATGAAATAAAAATGAAAGGAAATGAAAATGAAATGAAATGAAAATGAAAATGAAATGAAAATGAAATGAAAATGAAAATGAAAATGAAATATATCAAAATGAAATGAAATAGAAATTAGTCAAAATGAAAATGAAAATGAAAATGAAATGAAAATGAAAATGGAAATGGAAATGAAAATGGAAATGAAAATGGAAATGAAAATGAAATATATCAAAATGAAATGAAAATGAAATGAAATGAAATGAAATGAAAATGAAATGAAATGAAATGAAATGAAATGAAATGAAAATGAAATGAAATGAAATGAAATGAAATGAAAATGTAATGAAAATGAAATGCAAATGGAAATGAAATGAAAATGGAAATGAAATGAAATGAAATGAAAATGAAAATGAAAATGAAAATGAAAATGAAAATGAAAATGAAAATGAAAATGAAATAAAAAGAAAATGTAATGAAATTGAAATGAAAATGAAATAAAAATGTAATGAAATTGAAAATGAAAATGAAAATGAAATGAAAGTGAAAATGAAATGAAAATGAAATGAGAATGAAATGAGAATGAAATGAGAATGAAATGAGAATGAAATGAAAATGAAATGAAATGAAAATGAAATGGAAAATGAAATGAAAATTAAAAGAAATGAGATATTGTCGTGTAGACATTAGGTAAAAACGTAAAGAAAAGGACTTTGTTTTCATGTGGAGTCGTATTCGTGTTGGCTTGACTTAAGGCTCAAGCAGATCTTTTAATTTTTCTGTAGTTTCTTAAGATTCGAAAAATATCAAGAAGGATATTTTTGTCAGCTTTTATTGAAAAGCTTTCTTGTTATGCTATTAAAAGGGTTTTGGCGGTAAAAATGCTAGTTTAAGAAATATATATCTATTGTTGTATTTCGATGTAGCCAGAAGTAATTTATGATTATTTTCAATTGAAGAAAAGTTGCCTGAACAGAACAATTTAAGACTGCATTAAGCGCGAGACTCGGAGTAGCAACTTAAAACCTTCCTCTTCTTTACACTAAATTGCGTGTACAGATCTGCCTATACTTTTTAAAAGCACTTTGTGACAGACCGGTAAACAGTGATTTTCATTAAGAATGTCTTCAAATATCTACTGCCTGTTGTATTTAAAAGGATGGAATTCACCGAATGATCATCAATTGTTCAATTTTTACAGAGTGAAAAAGACATCCTGCGATGTTCTCACATCCAAAAGGAGCTGATCTTAGCGGCAATCGATTCATGTGATGCAAGATCGAAAACTGGAGGGTATATTGTGTATTCTACGTGTTCCGTCATGGTACGTGTTTGAGTGACCACACTTAAGTGTTTACTTTGTCTTCACTTTTGAGACATTTTACCAACGATGATGTCTTAATAAAGTTTATGCATCGGAATCGTTGTTAGATCTGAAATATTTTCCAAGATTATGCTCTAAGAGTCCTCTCAAAAGAAATGCTTCAGGCTCAGTACACACAGTGTCTCAAATCGGGCTTTAATGGACGGCCTTATAGAATTTCGCGTCTTATTTTTATGTAACTGGGAAATATTTTTTGTTTATAATGACACTGATTTTGAAATGTCGCTAGTTTTTAAAAGAGACTATGTTAACATACATAAGGTGGGCAAACTTATAGCAGGATGCAGATATTGTTTGTGGCTAAAAACTTTAAAATGGCTTTTATCAGGCAAATATTTTAGAACATCCACTGGCTTTTCTGACCTCGTCTTCAGAGTATAAGATGACAGAATAATAATCGAAAATTCTAATCGAAATCGAAAAACTATGAAAAAATATACCCAGCTTTTGATTGAAATATTCTAATCGGAAACGCGGGCACATGACTGTCGAGTTTGCCCAGTCAGCCCCACTTGCCTTTTGAAAATATTTCAATTGGAGTCGAACGGTTGAAACGAGTTCTGAACTATAGCGGTTTTTTCATGTTTATGTAGATAGATTCCAAAACTGCTAGATGGGACGGATGTCGCCATTATAGTTTGTTGCACAATCTGGGTTTTCCAGTAAATTCTGCCCAGCGGCAAGATCATAACGAAATGCATTGATATACCCTTTTATAAGAAAATGATGCAATATTAATCAGCGGTGAAACACATAACTGTATGTTGACATTTCGTTTATTTGCGCCAGAAATGTGGGTACTGCCTCATTCTTACCTAATACAACTCATTTTCAGTTGCTTTGATTGAATGTGGGCACTTTAATATTTCTAGGTTGAAGAAAATGAATGGGTTATTGACTACGCCTTGAAAAGACGATGCGTAAAATTGGTTCCGACTGGACTTGATTTTGGTGAACAAGGCTTTACCAAGTATGTCAATTTGTTTCTTAATTATCTTAATGATTGTTATTTGCTAATAGAACCTGACACAAACAATACACAACTTGCTTTCTGAGGCATCTCAAGTATAACACAATCTACACTTTCTGCCAATAGCCCTTGAAACACCCCCGTTGCTCAAGTGTTGATTTGGAAATTCACTTTTTCGGTAGAAAATACCGTCACTGCACCACCTATTCTCCAAAACTTTCTTGGTTGTAGAGTTAAGCTGAATATAATTGCTCTTTGTGACATCATCCCATGATAGGAATCTATTGAAAAACACCGAAGCTCTGAATATTCCATAAACAACATGGTTCAAAATTTAACATGTAATTGCAGTTTTATAGACATGCATAGAACATAAGTTGGGTATAACATTCAGGGGTGTCGCAGATTCTCTACGCCGAACGTGGTTTTAAAGGGACACCAATCGACCTCGAATAGAAATCATGGTTTTGAGAAAACGAGACAAGTCAGTGATTGGATTCTTTGTTACGAACATCGCAAAGCAGGCAACTTATGAAAAATGGCAGAAACATGCAAGTTGAGGCTGACCAAAAATTCGCAAAATATCATTAAAAAAGGCGGCATCATCCCATGACTCGTTGCGATTTGACGCGTTTGCATTTATCTTTTTGCCTTGGCATTTCTCGGCATTATTTTTTTGGCATATCTACATTTGAAAGAATGAAAAGCTTCAATTTATAAAAATTTACCCAGACTTTAATTTCAAAATGGCATGACGAAGCTTTGGTTGTTATCTGATGTTTTCTATTCGGAGGAACTTTGGCAGTTTGAAATTTCGCTGTATGAAGTTTATTTGCCCAAATATACAAGATCCCCCTTTCAAGACTGCAGTTCCTTGAGCTCAAATATTGTCTCTAAACTCCCCACCCACCTAATGTTGCTGTGCTACTCCACCAGGCTGTTTGTCTTTCATCTGCTGTTTTATCCTTGCAGGTTTAGAGAACGTAAATTCCATCCTTCACTCTCTCTAACACGTCGATTCTACCCTCATACTCACAACATGGATGGATTTTTTGTGGCCAAGTTGAAGAAATTCTCAAACAAGCTTCCCACAGGTAATATTTTCCCTTGTATTTTCTTCCATGTTTTCTTCTCCCTATCGTGTCCTTGTCGTCTACATGTTCATTCTCCCGAATACATCCCGTATGCGCCCTCACAGCTTCCAAATGTTTCTATTAATATCATATTTCATTTAAAATGGCTTCTCTTTTGCTATTTGCGAAAATCAATAAAACGAAGCTTCCATAAAGTGGACACATTCGGGATCAGACTGCTGTCAGTTGAACAGAGGTCTCTTGATTGGCCTAGCTGTTTCAACAAGATTTTGAAACAAACTCATTTTACCGTTGTTTAGAAGTGTCTATTAAGGTTAAGTTTTCGGCAGTATAGGTTTCTGTGTATCCCGTTCAGAGATGAGAGTTTCAAAATTTATTTTTAACGTTTATTCTCAGTCCTTTGTTTATTCTTAGTTGGAACACAAGAGAAGGATCAAGAAACTGACGAAGAAGTTTCAGATGATGCCGCAACGACTGGAGATCTTGAGAAACTCGAAAAAACCTCCAGCCCTGTGGATAACAAGGAACCTGTTAATTTGAAGGAAGAGGAACGCTCAAAGAAGCAAAAAAGTCCACAAAAGGCGAAAGGTTCAAAAAAGACAGATAATTCAGAGAAAGATAAAGATGCGAATGAGCCTGGTGAAAAATTGAAGAAACCGATCAAGAAGAAAAACAACAAAAGAAAGCAGGATAAAGTAACGAACGCTAAGAAAAGAACAAAAAAGAACACGAGTAAACGAAGCAAGCAAGATATTTAGGCCTAACGGTGATAATTTTGTTGACTGTAAAAAGTCACGTTTTCTCAACTGCAAGTTTTTTAGTAAGTTACTTGAGGCAGTTATACGCGTCAAGAAATTCAATTTCGGTTCTTCGCTTTCATTAATCAAGGCATCTAAATTTATCAACGATCATTGCGCATGATCTTATAACCTTGAATGTTTATCTCCTTATCAAGAAGAGACTCCTTATCAATATTTCCTTGGCCGTTACTTTCTCGACAACCCTATTTGATATCTGCCCTTTTGTAGTAAGAACAATTAACATTATGCAGTTGTAGATATTACTTGACTTCTTTTAAATTCTATGTGTTTTAGATAACAGATTTATACACACAGTAAGTTTATAATGAATCGGGTTTATCAATTTCCTGATGAATTTTTTCGCGTCTCCTCTTAGAAGCCTCTGAGATTCTGATAATACCCAGAATGCATTGTTCAAATTGGCGATAAATAGAGCGCAGAGTTAATTGATTTCTCAGTTTAAAGTACCCTGGGTTCCAGAGCGTTAAGTGGGGCGTTGGGAAAATAGGGCGTTGCGGGAGAGTGCGAAGGAGGAGAAAAGAGAGAAAGGGAACGACTCTTCCTTTCTCCTTTCTTTCCTCCTCCGCACACTCCCTTAACGCCCTATTTTCCCAACGCCTCACTTGACAGGA
This sequence comes from Rhopilema esculentum, assembly GCF_013076305.1. The sequence continues at coordinate 7,265,722 of NW_027019541.1, read as the reverse complement.
ACTTCTAGACATTTCCTTTGTGGAAGTTTGTTAACATTCTTAAACCTGCCAGCAAAATGCTTTGGATGTGCCGTTGTCATGTCCAGCAACACTATTATGTGATATTTTGTTTTTTTTTTAATATTCGATTTACAGATCACATCACAAACTCCGGGTTTCCCACATTGAACATCGGGTTTCCCAAGATTATGAATTTTTTGGGTTCGCTCAAAAACAGGAAGTGTGACATGAATAAAATTTGATTCAGAATTTAGTCACTTATACAATTTGCATGTATTTATCTTCATAATTGAGGATGTATTGGTGATAAAAATGGGGTGTATTGGTCACAATTGACTCGTCATGGCTTGTTAAGATTTAAAGTCGTAATTTCTTAAAGCCTTTTTTATAGTTCTCAACAAATTGATGTGACTTTTACTACCTGGATTTCTATAAGAAAATTTTAAAGGATTTGGTAAACTGATAGGGGGTAAAACAAGTCATTTTTTTTAATCATTAGGTTGTTTCTGATATCATACTGCTTTACCATGAAGTTCGTAGATCATTTTTATAAAAAGTAGATTAGTCTGAAAACTTGTCTTATTTATTTAAAAAGGTAAAAGCAAAAGGGGACCTGTTAATAATGATGACAGGTCAATTGTTGATAATAATTAAGTAGAGACATAAATAATGACGGAAATGCGATTTTATACAGAGAACTCGTTCGGAACCAACTAGCAATTTATTTTATGCAGTCAGGGGCGGATCCAGAGCAAATTTGAAGGATGGGCAGTTGGTAGTGGGGGCGCTGAAAAATTTTCAAAAATTGGTTACGAGAGTACGCTGTATACAACAATTTCGGATACCTTTTCAGAATAAACAACATAACTTTGAGCTAATCCTTGAAGCAAATTAACCTATCGGTCCAAGAACCTTTTTCATCTGATTCTTATTCTTCAAAAGGGGCGCACAATTTCCAAAAAGGGGCGCCAGACATGCTTCAACTCGTTGAGGGAGGGGCAACTGCCCCTAGTTGCCCCCCTTAAATCCGCCACTGTATGCAGTGCCTTTTCTTGATAAAAATATTATTTATTAGAACATTCGGGCTCAGAATCATCCATTTTTTAATAATATTTTAAGAATATTGCTCAGCCTCAACTCGCATATTTCTGCCTTTTTTAATGAGTTGCCTGTTTTGTTCGTAACAGAGAATCCCATCACTGACATCTTGTTGCTTTTGAATCGTGTAAACGGGGTTAAATGCAAAGGAAACAATACCAAACGTCAAAATCAAAACAAGAAATTAGATAACTTTGTTTAACTAGATAAGTACAAAATGTCTATAGAATATAACATGACCTACGTTAAAATATTTTCACTCAAATTACAAACTGCTAATTTAAAACGCATTTGTTTTCGATCTTTTTACTATTTTGTTATTTATGTTACACTTGATGAAGCTAGTCTGAGTGAAAGATGAGTACTTTGTTGACCTCCCTGAAACCCATGGTCCTAAACTTCTACTTGTATTCTATGTTAAACATTGCTTGTAAATTTCTACACAAGTCTTGTTAACATCATTTTCTATTACTTTACGCAGCTCATATAGAGATGACGATTTGATTATCAAAATAAATTTTGTAAATTTATCATACTCATGGTATGGTGCTTTCCTGAGGTGGTGCCTTGTTTAGTAAGGCCATATTATTTTGGCGCAGTCGTCAATTTTTAGTTTCGCAATATTCACATTTTCTGTTTTATGCGTAGTCTAAAAATTGTAATTGTAAGATTGTAATTCTCTGTAGTACTATAAGCAGTTAAGGGCCATCTCGGCCTAGATACTTGAATTGCAAAAAAAGAACAAAAAAAATTGTGTGACAAAGCTCCTTAATTCAATTCATCATCAGAATGGCAGAAAGATCATTCTGAAAAGGAGGTTCCCTTTAACAGCACGAGACAGAAATTGGGTAAAACTGTTGCAAAGGAGGAGTGTTATTTGACAGTTGCAAATAGGAAAGCCATGACTTTTGTTTTTTGGCCAAGGTATGTGGAATATCAGCTCGATAAAGTTGGGATTTTTGTTAATCTCTTTACTTATTCTCGCAACAACTACCTGGATAATGATCTCTCGTGCTGGCCTAACCCAATGTCATAGTGGGCCAAAATGTATCTGTCCAGATGTGAAAAGTCCTTCGGCTGAACAACGCGAAGATTTTGGTTCGGGTGTCGAACCGAAAAAAGTAGAACTAGCAAAGGAAATTGAAAAATGTAAAGAAGATAAAAGAGAGCTGAGAGAGAGGCTTGACTGGGAGATTTCACGGTCAGACTCTAGAAACAGCGAAGATTCCGAACAGAAAGAAGGAATCAAAAGCTACAGCGAAGTGCAAATTATCGTTGATAATAAAAGGAAGGTTAACGGTTTAAGGGACAGTCAAGAAGTTTATGTACCATTTTCCTTTATAAAAGAGCATTTTGAAATACAAGGGGATTATAGTCGAGAGGATAATGGTGTTTTTGAATGGAAGCATGCAGTTATTAAAAGGTGGACTATACCAAATAAATACCTTGCCACAGGGGAATATGTTGGGCTCTCACAAGCAAATGTAGAAAGAAGAAAAAGGGTCAAGTGCATAGATGGGATGTATGAAGTGCCAGTTACAACTCAGTGGAATAAAAATGGATACTTTTATGCTACTCAGATTGCACAATATGGTTTGGCTCACTACAGCAAATTTTTAATTGAAAAAGATGGAAAGGACAGTGTTGTCCTTCAAAGTGAGAAAAGCCTTGGTAACTGGGCAGAATCAAGTGTTGTGAAAATGGTTACAGATGAGGTTACAGGAAGAACTGTCACATATTTTGATGGCAAAGGTGAGACTTTGTTTTTTATTGGTTGTCAGGAAGGGCATGAACCAGATGGCTAAACATACTGTATGATTTTGGTTAGATGTAGTTGCAAATTGCAGCACTCAACAAGCCATTCTGCAGAGTACAGACGTTCCAATATGCCAACAAAAATCTAAGGCAGTTGGTTAAGGTAAAAATTGGTGGAGAGGGGGCAGTTAATCACCCTTCTCTAGTGATCTAAAAGGGCTGAGGAGCATGTGGGTGATGCTCCATTAGGCTTTTTGTAGTAGACTTTGTCTGATGAAACTCATGTCCTGTTCATGCCAGTGACCTAGCATGACTTTAGGTGGATATTTCACAAAGGGCTCTATAGGGGCTAGAAGATGGAATGTAGAGCTCCAGGCTGGAAAACTTGCATATGCTTGCAGCGATGCCAGACTTCTTGTGCTCGCACCTCACACCTCTAGTGACCCAAAATATCAAGAAATTCATATATCATACCATAGTAATGTATATATGGGCATCAATGCTTGCAGCTCAAATGCTTCCGCTCGCAGCTAATAATGTGCCGTTGGTCGCATTGATGTATTCGCAAAATCATACATGTTTTCCAACCTGGGTAGAGCTAGGCAGTTCTGAAGGCTAAAGTTCTCATTTTAATGCCAAAAAGAAAACAATTTTACTATTGTTTTGAGATGTATTCAGCTTAGCCCCCCTTGTCTGTTTCATTGAGAATATGTTGTTGAGAGTATGCCTTTGATGTATTTGAAGCTTTGAAATAGATTTTCCATGCATACTGTCAAGCTTCTCTTTTCTTGTAGCAAGTATAAATATCCCAAAAGCTACAATTGGAAATGGGCACATTATTCTTTCTTTTGACATGAGTTGGCAGGCAGGATGCAGCCTCACAGTCAAGTTGAAGACAAAATCAGAAAATTCTATATTTATTAATTACATTTACACTAACGATTTAATTTATTCAAATTATCCAAATATATACATTGGCCTTGGTGTTTCAAGTGTGTGGAGAAAAGTCACCCGCGACATAAAGGTAGATTTTTATAAAGGAGTTGCACTTTTCAAGAATTTGAAAGCCAGGCAGACTCACTTTTTGGGTATACAAAAGATTTCACTACTTGGTTCAGGTATGTTTGGCTATTTGAACTTTTAGCCTACCTTTTGTACTGTGATATACAATCCTTTGCTGACAATGTTGATATTTGTACCTCTTTCCCCACCCTCGTTGATAATTTTTCTGCATGAAAAGTCATTCACCCCTAGTTTTAGTTGGGGGATGGATGCAGGGGAATAGCTAATGGGGAGCAGGGGTGGAAGGGTATAACACCTTCCACTCCAAAAAATACATTCTACAGAGCATTTCAAAATGTTAGTTAATCGCTTAGTTAATCTGTGCATTGCAAGAGCTCTGAATCCTCACTACTATCCATGTGATGTATTACTTTGTGACAAAAAGCATAGTATTCTTGAGACGTGAACAGACCTAGATTCACTTATCACTAACTGCTAAAGTGGCTTCTAGGGATGTAATTGTATAAGTTCTTTGTCAACAAATGGACAGCTATTTTACAAGACCACATAAACTAAATGAGCTGATACTTTTCAGAAAAGGGAGGAAATTTGACCCCTTTTTTCATTCAAAGTTTTCCTTGCTTCAAAAGGCCAATGGCAAAATTAACTCTACTTTTTGTCTTTGCCAGCCAACCGTCGAATGCATCAATAGGTGCATTATCCCAAACCTCTCGAATCCCCACATCCTTACTTACCACAGAGTTTTTGCTTTAAATTCGAAGCACAGATCATCAAATTAATGATCTTTATATAGGGCATATTGGAAATCTGACAATGTCGACTTCAGCTCATGTGACTATGTTTATGAACGCCGCGAACTGGTTGTTGCAGTTCCAGGACAAAGACGGGGGATGGCCAGTGAATTGCACAAGGAAAATTATTCCGGGTGCTGTGTCTCCTCCAGGTTGGCATTCATCAATGGGATCTGGCCAGGCTATTTCGTTGCTTTGTCGTGTGTATGCATATACAAAAGAACCCAAATACTTGGACGCTGCTCGTCGTGCCCTCAAGCTCTTTAACACATCAGTGGAAGATAATGGGTTCGTATCGACTGTTTTTGGTGGCTATAAAATGTTTGAGGAATATCCAACAAAACCTTCATTTCATGTTCTTAATGGCTTCATCTTCTCGCTGATTGGGTTATTTGATTTAATCCAAACTGATCCTAGGAATAATGTCGCTAATGAGCATTTTAAACAAGGTCTCGATACTCTTTTGTTTATTCTGCCCATGTACGACAATGGCCAGGGAACGTTTTACGATTTGCGGCACATTGCTATGCCGGGGGTTGAGCCGGACCGCGCCAGATGGGAGTACCACGCAGTACATTTAGGTCAGCTGGAACTCATGAAGCGAATTGTTGAAAACCCTGTTTTTGATAAGATTTTGCGGAGATGGAACGGATATGTCGAAGGCATTCCAGCCAGACATAATTGAGACTTTGAGATATGTAAATCATCGCAGTATAGCTCAGAAGGAGAATCGTGTACGCAATGCTGTATCTGCCCAAGTTTTTCATGGATTGGTCCACAAAAAAGTTAAGTTGGGTCCTTAAAATTGTTGTTATATCTGTACGGATGCTATCATCCATAAGTTCTGCTTTTCTCGACCCATCACCTCCCTTTTTCCACTGGTAGAAAAAAAATTCCCGTTGCTAAGTAACTGATTTTGTAAGTTGTTGTTTTGTTATTGTTATTCTTGTAGTTATTATTTCTAAACAAATCTAATAACATGTCATAATTATTGTTTTCATAAAATGATGAACTAGCTAATTTTTTGAATAGATATATACCATCGTCTTTGTAAGCTAAGTTTTTAGGGTAAATATTCATTTTGCAGCCGTGTAGACTTTTTTGTAGAATCTATAAATGCTGTTTTTCTCAAAAGTTTCATTAAAAGCTCCAAACTGTTTATTTTTTGACGTGCATATATTATTTTATATTTTTATGTTTCATTTCAAATTTTTGCACTAATTTACCAAAATTGTCTGAATCTAATATCTGAAATAGTTGCCAATTTCCTTGGTGCGTTCGTCTTTTCTATTCAGAAAGTATTTTAACAATTTATCGCACATATGTAAAATAAGTACATATGTAAAGCTATCTGTAATTCCAGGCATAGAAATCATGAGGTGCGGTCTCATCGAGAGGAAGGACCAGGTCACTGCTCGATAAGCGTAAGCTTCTCAGTGTCCTAAAAACTACCTTCGGATGCTAGGTAGAAACAAATACAAAAAATACATATGTAGAATACTATATCTGTTCCTTAGTGCAGCCATCTACGAAAGTCACCCATGGTGTTGTTAAGATTTCTGGGAGCAAGCTACCTCGAGGGAATAGCGATGAGTGCACAGGGGGGCATGCTTCCCCAAACGTCATTCCTTGTTGGGATTATAGATTTCTAAACTCTATTTTTGTAGAAAGCCTTAGGAAAAAAATCTTGTAGAAACATTCCTATGTCTCCATTGAACCTACAGACAACCTATATCAAACAGATATTGTTGTTTTTAATTGGTAACGCCTATGGTGAACAAGAACAGACCACCCCTCGCTGCCCTCGTGAAATTTAGCAAGCGAAAGGAAAGGAATAAACTAACAATATTAAAAATATTATACAACTTAGCTACTTAGTTTTAATGATGATAAATATCAATTGAAAGGATAAACAGTTATCGTATTTGAAAATGGCTTTGAAAAAAGCAAACATTTAGTAAACTATTTTTGGAATCAGTTTTGGAATCTATCTACACAAGCACGAAAAACCGCTACTGTGTAGACAAAAGGAGTTCGTTTTCACCTTAGGATTCCATTGGTAATATTCTCAATAGGCAAGCGGCACTGATTGGTCAACCTCAACAGTCATGGCTCGTGTTTCTGATTGGCCTATTTCGATCCACAACTGGGTATATATATATATTTCCTAGCGTAGAGTTTTCGGTCTATGTTCTGACGTTTTAAACTCTGAAGAGTGTCAGACGAAAAGCTTTAGTTTACTAAATGTTTGCTTTTTTCAAAGCCATTTTCAAATTTTGTACCACCAAAAGATAGTTATCGTATCATCGTTACCTGTATCCAAAGTTTTGCCACTGTATCATTCTCCATAAGGTTTCCGTGGTACAATCAATCATCATGTTTCCAGAAACATTTCGATGTATTGTAATAATATTTATCTGCTCTGCTAAACCAGTTTCATTCACTGTTTGCTGCAACTTTTGCATTATCCTCTGCAGAAAAACTCAGTGCCGCTTGCATACATGTTTAGTGTCCGACTCGAGAAGCTAGGCGGGCAGAATATTTTGAAAGCAAAAAAGGATAGGACCGAGTAGGCATCATTGAGGTGCTCCAAGATTTTCTGCCATTACAAATCTTTATCTGATACAACCAAGCATTCTTCCCTTTGTAATAAACAATATGGTTGAATGTGTTTTGTTATATATAATAGAGCAATCGAAAAAAGACCTTCAACTACTCTGATACCGTTTTGCTTTCCTAACAACGTTTAACAAATTTTTGAATCAAATGCTTTTTTATATCCATTGAAAAGTTATTTATCTTCTCAACAGCACGTTTTTGAGCTTCTTTGGGATGAAATAGCAGATTCTTGGAGCAAACATTGTTCATATAGCCACCTTTTCAATTTATTACTTCAAATAGCGTGACAATGTCACCGTTAAAAATCGTATAGCACTGACTCTTTCTAGCAGCGTTTTTGAAGTCCGACATTTTGGTCCCAAGATTGCAACTCAAGTTAAACAACCAAAATTTTTCTGAAAACCTATAAACTTCTACAACGACCTTTACTTATCAATTGTTTCTAAGTCCAAATGTAGAGATATGGCAAAAGGGTATTTCATGATGCCCCCATTCCCATGATATTTTATCGGCTTAAATTTTTCTAGCGAAGAAATTTTCCTACAATCTCATTTTCCTTCCCGAACACTCTTTCCAATTTCAAAGTTTGGTTTACGTACTTTAGATTGTTTTGTTTTGCATTATATTTCAAGTAGCACAGCTGACTGGCTGATAAGATTAAAAGGCAAATAGGTTATTATAATTATTCATCTGAAGCTGGTCATGTTATTAGGCTCTTCTTGTTTGTGTGTTCTTTTAAAGTTTGGTCTTATCTTATAAACAAAAGGAAGTGATGACGATTCTACTTTGGCTATCAATATATAACTGCCACTGCGAAGGAATAAGAATTTGAGAGATCTGTACTGCTGCGAGACCAAAAGTGCAGTCGAGAGGGACGAGTCCTAGGGTGAAATTTGGCGAGGGGTGCACTAGTTTAAGAACCTCTGGTGTGTAAGTATCTACCTTCAATCTCGTTCTTTATTTTGCAAAAACCTTTGCTCATTCGTAGTTTCATATTTTCAAAGAATTTCTTGAAAACCGTATGCTTCCTACTTTTGTTTTGATCAAAGCTAGGCCATTTCTGTCCTCATTATTTCGATTTTCCAAACCTCGCGGCCTGACAACTTTACCGCAGCAGGATAGAATTACAAGCAATTGCCAGTTGGATATAGTTGTCTAGCCTTTCAACTACAGTTGCTCATGTAACATTTTAACCATCAATTGGGCGGTAACCAGTGGAATGTATTATTAATGCGTCCATTGTTCAATGTGCCAAATTGTTACTATGGAAAATAGTTAAACTGACTTTGTTTGACAACATTCAATCGACAATCAGGTACTCGTACGCGTCGCTGACCTTTGCTCACAATGTTTCCGCTTCCTCAGTATATCAAAACAGACTCGAACCTTATCGATACAAATTATACACTTTAGATTAACTTTTACAATTTTAAAAATGGACCGTGTTAATAAATATGCTTGTAATAAAGATACTGTTTATAAACATCGTTTTTTCATTACAACGAAAATCTTACATTCTAACTCGCTTGGAAAGCTTTATGAAAAGAGTATTTGATATTGAATATATGCATTTTAGGCTTCATCTCCTCCGACATGGGAAGACATGGCACATGCTAAAACTTTTTAAAATTCAACGCCTACTTATATTTGCATTTTTGGTTTCCAAGTATTCATTACTTATTAATATATTTGCCATTCTCAAGATTCTATCTGTTAGAAAAAAAGTAGGAAGTTGTGAATTATTAACGGTTTGAAATCTATGGAGACCCTTTTTCGGCCTTGATATACCAATTGTTCTACAAGAAGGAACTGTGGAAACATGAAGAATAGTTGAACCACGAAAGCATTGATTTGAGTTCAGGGGGGGCTTCAGATCTTCCCTAGTAATTCCAAAAGTGTCTAAAACTATGCATTGAACCATCATGCTCATTTTAACCCCCCCTCTCTCTAATCCCCAACAGCCCCAAAGGTGTCTACCGTAATTCTTGTTGAGAAACACTAAATTGTCAGGAAACTTAATGGTACATGGTACCTATTGTTGTAGTATATTCTAGTCACTGGGATTAATCCAGTAATAGAAAAATCAGCCCTATTTAAACCAATGCACACAGGGCTTTGATCTTTTATTTCAAATAATCTCTGTGAAAAGAGCTAATCGCAATGAAATCTGATTAATAGAATTGGTCTGCTTTTAATGAAGCTAACTTGATTTACAAATTATTCAGTGTGAAGAAATTTCACAAAGGCAATCACAAAATTGTTTTGCTGCTGCAGGTCCTAGCTAGTTATAGCACCAAGCAGATCTTAATATCCATCAGAGAGCTTATGCTCCTACCAGCAATTTATTAAGAAGACCTGGTAGTTTATACTTTTAAAAACTGATATTTTTATAGGAAAAGCTTGTGAAATATTATGCAAAGAATGATAAGGCCCAAATACTAGGGCTGCTTGATGGGTTGGACTCCAAAAATGTTTGCAACTACATTGAAACAAATTGAGAATAAAGGCTCCATCAGAGCAAATAAATTTCTTAAGAATAAATGCTGTGTTAAGTATATTTAAAATTTAATAAAGTAATTTTAAAATATTAAAAATGTTTGTTATACAACCATAAAATGTTATCCACAAAACACCTTTTGTAGCCCTGCCATAGGTCAACAAGATAAAACACCAAGAATGTGCAAAATGTACAATATCAACATACATCAGTAAATTGATTAGTTAATGTGTTCTTTTATTTAGATTTGCTGAAGTATGTGTACATAAGAACAGAATTATCATTTTTTGTTTTTTGCTAGTAAGAGTCTCATGCTGCTGAACGAGCCAAACATCATAAGCTTGATATAGTACGACTTTAGTCCATTGTTTTATATCAAATTGAACTTTAAACTGTAAACTTCTAAATATATGCACAGAAATAGTGCCTTTGTGTGTCACAAGCTTCAATATCTTGTCTCATGATTTCTCGGCATACTTTGAAAAGTCACTTTAAAAATTTTTCTTAAAATTATTAATACAGAAGATCTCAGCATACTTTTTTGATAAATATTTTGATTGTTTCTCGAGGAATTTTTGTTTCGAAATGATATAGGCAAATTGTTAGGGGCTAGAAAAATTTCAGTACATTCGATAATAGGTGGTATTTTTTTGCTGTTGTTTGGTTCCAAATAAACCACAAAGTCCTGATATCCCCTTTCAAGATAAGATGCTCAACCTCAACCTAGAACTTGCCATGTGCCTAGAAAGTTCTACTAGCTAGATTAAGTGCCAATTCTTCCCAATTAGCCCTAGTTCTGTTGCCCATCAGTCACAAAGTCCTGTGAGATGTTACAATACTTTGTGAGGCCCCCTAGACCTCGAGGCCTTTAGACAATTTGCCCTCCTTGCCCCCCACTCTCTTCTCGGCCGCGGACCTAATGTATAAAACCTGTTAAACTGTTTCAGATTTCCTGAGATTTGGCAAAGACTTCATCACTCTATTGGAACAGAGGCTTTGAGAGGCGCATTCCCCCCTAGTTTTCAAAAGCCCCCTATTTCTCCCATTACCTTGGCTCTTGACCCATCTAACGGGCTAGGACCGAATTCTTTTTATCCGGATATAAAAGAGAATTGAAGCTAAGCCTCTCCATTCATGTTGGGAGAATAAATACCCTGGTTCCCGTTTGTATTTGTATGCAAGAATAAGAAGATGCACGGATTACCTGCGTGAATTGTTTATGGCTGCAAAGATTTGCCTGTACGAACGCAAGCAAGACAAACAATCCTGCTTTTGTTTACAATCGCACGTTAATCATTTTTTCATGATTTCCTTTGCCTCCTTATTAACGTTTTGTATAGGACTCAAATTATGCATATCATTGTATGGGAAATTTCAGTTGCTGTGTTGATGTGTTTTGACTGAAATAAACTCAATTTTGGTTTGCGTTTGTTTATTCACGCGCACATGTGTGTTTCTGACATCATTGGCCTCATGTTTGCCAGTGATATTGACGATTTTTTATGGCTTTTGAAAACAGGGACAAGAAGGAGGTAACTTTTTTATACCTGTTTGACTGAAATTTTGTCGATTAGCGATGCGCTTGCAAAAAATCTAGCAAGATACAAGCTAGCGTAACATTTTTTGTTGATGCAAAGTTTTTGGATTATTCACAGTACAGTTTGTTAGGCTGTTTAAAGCGAGGGGCAAATCACTCCAAGAAAATCTCGTACACCTTTTGTGAAAATCCTATTGTTTTATCTGAAAATCCCCAGAAATCCTTTTGTTTTAGGGAAAATCTCGTACGCTCTTTGCAAGAGTGGATTGCTCCTCGATTTAAAGGAGCTTCGATAAAATCTTGAAATTCACCAGTTTTCCTCAGACTCCCGCCCGAACTTATTTTTTTTCTACAGGCTTGGTTGATTTGCGACCATGTATGAAAAGTGTTAGTGAGGGTTGCTTGTATAGAGTTCTTAAGTAATGACGTCATTATTATAGATTTTCAGAATTATTGAATTCGTATCCAACCCCCTGAAAAAGCGTGATGAAATACCTCTAAACATGCAAAGTCCCTACTGCTGTTACGTAAGTATGTGGAAGCTAAAGGGTTTGCTTTTTGCTGCTTTTTAGTTTCTTTGCAGGCTTTGAGTAGCGGATTGCAGAAGAGCTTCCTGGAAAATAGAAGTTTTTAATTACGGAATTTATCATGAAATGTGTTTCAAGATGGGTTTATTTTCTTTATTGCTTATAGCCTAGTGGCGTAACACAGTTTAGGGCACCTTAGTTCGATAACTAAGGGCCCCCGACCAAAAAGGGCCCCCAGATAATTTTTATATCCATGTTTTACAGTCTCGTCGGAACGAAATTCATATTGGGGGGCTGCCTATTGTATTGCTCGCTATTCAGTAAACTAATATACAGGAAATGTAGTATAGTTTGACAATTATTGGGGGCTCCAGCCCCCAGCTCATTTCAAATTTTCAAATTTCGTCAGTTTCGTCAAATTTCTTCAAATTTTAGTCTGTCGTAAAATGTTTGCTTTTTTCAAAGCCATTTTCAAATTTCGTCAGCTGAAACTTCTATAACTCAAGCCCCCCCCCCTCCCCTGCCCAGGTAAAGGAGAACAATTCTCTGGATCGGATCGGCTTTTCTTGCAATCCGTAAAAGGGGCCCCATTTTAGTTGATTTCCTAAAGGCCCCAGAAGTCTCACCACTGGCATAGCCAGGATTGCGGTTCCTTGTTTGGCAGTATTTAAGAAGTACCTGGCCCGTTTTGGGGATTAGTGCTTTACTCTATTTCAGGGGGAGAAATTTTAATCGGTGTTTTTTGGAGTTGAGTGGCCGGAGTTGAGTGGCCGAGGAAGGATCTAAATTAAAATTGACGAAAAATGATAAAAAAGATTTAACAAAAACAGCCAAATTCTCAATGATTATAAATATCACAAATTATGGAAAATCATAGAAACATCAAAACAAACAGGATATTATCAAAAGACTTTAATTAATATTCATAACAATACAAAAGTTATAAAAAAGTAATTAAATTAATAAAGAGACGATTGAAATTATCCCTAGATGATTATCCGTGATAGTTAAATGTTAATGTTTTTCTTGGGTAACTTTTCCCTCGGTAATACAGTCTGCGGGTTGGGTGTAATTAAAATAATTCAGCCTTGTAACGAGTTAGCTGCTCTACAAGAACGCGCGTGTTACCATACACCTCGACTTTTCATTTTCCTTGGAGCTGTTCAAGATAGAAAATTAAAATTCTGTTGCAAAAACGAATTTATGTTGTTGACAAGATGTTTTTCACATTTTATTCTCAATAATTGGTAAGTGAACTGGTTTAGTCTGTTTAGAAAGGTCCATCTGTTTAGAAAAGTCCTTTTGATCGAGACTGCTGTTGAAAGTGCCATTTTAATATGTCATTTTTTCAAAATAGAAAAATGATGCCACTTTGCTGTCCAATGAAACGCAGTTATTCATTACAAAGTCGTCAGAGATCGTTGTCCCCCTTCTAGAAGTCCCAGCCTCCTCGTATTTGACATTTGCCTATGATTTTGACGAGATCTTATCAGCTCTATTTCTATTCTAGACGCAAGATGGCCGACACAGAGCAGATGGTAAGCGTATAATTTGTTTTTTTTCATGTTTTTTACGGTTGATATCAATAACTTTCGCTTGCGTCGTGCTCCACACTTCTTGTTTTATGAGAATGCACTTAACAGGATTAATAGGGCTTGGTTTGCCAAAAGAAAATAAGATCAGCGTAACAACATGCCCTGCCTCAGATAAAATATAAGAAGATCAACATTTTGTCTTTGAAAATTTTCTCTCATGTTAACAAAACAGAGCAGATTTTTTCGCCTTGTCAACCGTGCTGCCAAAAATGTCCTGGAAAACTGTTATGTAGGGGTCTAGAGCTTAAATGCAGAAAAATATTGTTGAAATAAAACATTACTGAGAACATCCAGGCCCCAAATTATCCAAAAAATCAGAACATTGGCCCTCATTGTATGAAGTTGTGTGAAGGACTAAATTTCATCAACTTTATTTGTTATAAGGATAAGAGAGATTTCAGTGAAACAGAGGGGCCTTTTATAAATGTTTCGGTCGACACGAGTTTAGATTTTGAGAGAGTTTCTTTCGAACTTAGATTGTTTATTATACATATCCTTTTATAAACCAATATAATCGTCTTTTTTGGTGTTTGTGTATTGTTTACTTTCTGGTTTCAATTGAATGAGCATGAGCATTAGATTTGTGTAAAATAGGTTGTTTGTTCATAAAATATCTAGTTATGAATCACAGTCCTATATCACTCTTTTCCACATCCTTTTCAACAACAACCAAATTGTTTCGTATCATTTTGGCTATGTTTTCCATTCTTGTGTACACGACCCCATACAAATATTTTACAGTATCAAGATAGTAATCCCTTTTGATCACAATTCCTCGGAAGCCAGAGTCTATTGAATCAAAGATATTTCTGCTTCATCGAGGATTTAATTATAAGGCTTAAATGAGAAGTCAACCCCATCTCTCTAAGCCCTTCTATAGCAGAATAGAGTTGATTTTGCCTACGTATTCATCTGTTCACTTACACATGTTTAGTATAACTTTGAGATTACTTTCAAATGTATATAAAACAGACACCGGTGTAGTCTACGTGCAGACTCTAACCCCCACGAAGGAGGTTAACCTGTGCTGTCAGACATTCTGTTGTTGGGGGGTTACTTCCACAGGGCCTAGCCTCAAGGAAAAATGAATTACAATATTAATCTAAGTGAATAGCCCGAGTCAAAGTCTTAAAGTTTTCCCTTTTGTCCCAAGAATGCCTGAAGATTTGGTCATCATCCAAAAAAATTGTGCGTTGCAAATTGTTTGTGTCCCTGAGATAATTTATCACCACAGCGTATGTGCGCAGGTTTATATTGACGTTTTTGGCTGGTTATTTTCAGCAGTTATGCATTTTTGGCTCAGTTCGTTCAACTACCATTTTTGTGCGTATACGTATCCCGGCATACAGGGCGTCCACAGAGCAAATATTTTTTGAATAGAAGTGCTGCTAATGTCCTGTTTGTTTTACTTAAAGCCTTCCTAGGCTCAACTCGTGTTGGCTGACCCGAGGTAACACGAGCTGCGTTTACGGTGTAATCAAGAGAGTTGTAATTGGGTAGATTGTAAAACAAACGTACACGCGCACGCGTACAATATGCACGCGTACATTGAAAGAAGTAGTTCATTATCTGTACGCATTCGTGAAAGGAAAAGTGCCCTGGTTTATCACTGTTTGTGTTGACATTTTTAACTGTTCAATTTTAACAAGGTCTTACCCAGAGGCAACCCGATGTATTGAGCTGGTTGGTTGCGTTTACCAAAGGCCAAGTTTTGGGGCGCACAACCCCCCCCCCCTTCCCCACTTTCAATTCGACATGAATCAAAAAGAATTTCAGGAAATCGGATATTTTGGTTTAGGAAATTGATGTGGAAAACCGCTGGAAGAAAAAATTTGAAAAAACTCGAAATGCTGTCTAGCCATCACAGATCAAGTTATGTAAAAAACTGGGCTTTGGTCATCCCTGAAGTATGTACGCTGCAAGAAGTGGATGTATGGTTTCTTCTAAAATGTAGGTTCTTTACTGATGTCTTAATAATGTTAGTATTACTTTATTCTTCTTTTAAATTCAATTCTTACGTATTCTAATTCCAGGCTGAAAATCAGTCAATATCAACAGATGATGGCTCTAAGGATAGCAAAGGTAAATAGATGTTGATTGCAATTGTATGGACCCTTTTGCTTACCTTTATTTTTGGGTGGGGGCTTATTCGAGGGAAGGGGGGAGGGCTTATTTCAAAGTTTAGTATTTTTCTCAAAGGTCGATATAAAAACAACATAATTTTCTCAATGAAATAAATTGAATAGCTATAGTCCTTTATGGGTTTTCTTGAAATAAGATATTATTCTGCAATTATGCTTCCCTCGAATAAGCCCCCATATGAGCTTATTCAAGGAGGAGGGATATTTGCAAAAATGATTTTTAGGTGGGGGCTTATTCGAGCGCGGGGGCTTTTTCGAGGATTTACGGTAGTATTGATACCTTAAAACGATGCCGTAGACCAGAACCAAGGGTGCAGTGGGCAGTTTTAGAAAGTCCACGTGCTATTTCTGGGAATTCTGAAAGTTCCCTTTTTACTTAGACCTGATATGATCTTTTCGAAATTTTGCTCAGAATTTTGGCTTTATCTAATTTTGACAGATGTTATTGCCATACTGTCATATGCTAAAAATTATTTCCATATTGACTAACAATATTGACTGGTAATATTGCAATTTTGTCGGATTTTACTGTAATATTGACTGGAAAATTGTAATATTGATTGATATGATTGTTCTTGAAAGCTGCTAATAATATTTTTCTTTCAATTAGATGACGATTCATTTGGAATTGCTGCTGGAAAGATCCCCGATAACGCTTTTTTCTCTTCGAGTGCCCTGAATCAATCATGTGGTGCGAACCAAGCAAGACTTCACAAACAGCCGCAAAAGGAAAAATATGGCGCATGGACCCCCGTTTACAATGATAAGAATCAGTTTTTGGATATAGATCTTGGTATGCATGTTTGCCTGGTTTATACATAATTGACTGATTGGCAATCACTGTTTACCAGGTTGTCATAAAGTGCTCGATGCTGTATAGAGCTTAGTATGCATGCTTGCCTGGTTTACACATGATTGACTGATTGACAATCACTGTTTACCAGGCTATCTTGAAGTGCTCGATGCTGTATAGAGCTTAGTATGCATGCTTGCCTGGTTTACATATGATTGACTGATTGACAATCACTTTTTACCAGGCTATCTTAAAGTGCTCGATGCCGTATAGAGCTTAGTATGCATGCTTGCCTGGTTTATACATGATTGACTGATTGGCAATCACTGTTTACCAGGTTGTCATAAAGTGATTGATGCCATATTGCCGAAGCTGTGCACGTTCGTATCAAAAGAAGAAATATTTGAAAAACATGACCTTTTATTAAGAAATTTTGTTTAAAGTTGATTGCCCGATCGCTCTACCTTTAAAGCTCAAAGTTTAAAACTTTAAGTAGCGCCAATACTTTTAGACGTTAATATTTCGGATCGTAGGAGCGTCCTAAGTTTAGAAAAAAAATTTCCGAAATTTTCTGTCTGAAAATATTTCATCAGAAATTTATTCGTTTGAAATTCTTGGGGTTTAATGCATGTCATCCGGCTACATCTAAAAGGTGCAAAATAAGTAAATATTCAATTTTTTTAAGATTCCGAACCTGAATGTTGACCATATTCTGTAAAAAAATTATAAAAATATCTGCATATGAAGAAACTAAAATTATATTGAAAATTGGCTGCGATATAGAAAAATATGCTCTGGCTCCTTCCGTGAATTGATAATTTTTACCTCATCATTTTGTCTCTTTACTCAGGAGAGACCGTACAGGTTGGTGCCATAGCAACACAAGGACGCCCGGCATACACAGAAGACGGGGGTTGGTATGTGGAAAGCTATTCCTTGGCGTACGGCAATGATGGTGACAGTTTCCAGAATCTCAGAGAGTATGGTATCTCGAAGGTAACTTATTTCCTACTTTGATTGCCATAGTAGACTAGGTAAAGACATAGATTTAATCATAAAATTTGAAACGGTCATGATCACGGTCCGATCCGACTCGTGTTGATCGGTCAATGGCAAAGGACTCGTGTTGATCGATCCGACTCGTATATCCGATCCTATTGATTTTGACCGAGTCACGAACCATTTTGACTTAACGCTCCCGAGACATTTTGACCCTGTATGTCTCCTGCCTGTAGAAGTCCGCAGCTTGGTGATTTGTCAAGGGTCTGATCAAGCATAGGGGACTAAATTCATTCGGTCCATTTGGATCTATCGTCAATTGTTATCTTTAGCTTAGCGAATAAATGGCTGCGACTTGGGTTCTTATGTCATCGTTCTGTGCCAAATTCTCTGTCCACGTAGATACCCGACCCTATGGCCTTGATTTCTAATTCAAGACAAACATCATTTTCTCATTCGTACAATAAAGTATGCGTAAGAATTTCCAAACAAAGCTCCTTGTGAATATTTAAGATCCAAGAAACATAATATACGCCTGAAATTGGTTAATAAATCTTAAATCTGTCAAAACAAAAAAAAGGTTCAAAATTAGAATCTCAACTGCATTTTCAATGTATGACAATGCCTGTCTGTCGTAGCCCTTTTTTGCGTGTAACGCTCGATTTGGCACCTTTTCATTCTATCCGACCTGTTTACTCTAGAGTACGAAAGAGTTGAAAATTAAACGAAAACCTTGAATTTATCACAGGTTTTTGAAGGAAATACCGATTCGGAAACCGTCGTCAAAAACCAGCTGAAGAACGCCATCAGTTGCAGATACATACGAATAAAGCCTGTCACGTGGCATAACCATATTGCATTGCGCGTCGAAGTGTACAAACCGTCTGGTGGGTTTTCATTTACGTGTCGTTGATTATTCAACATATCTTTGCCATTTAAAATGACTTGATGTTGTGCTCCCTTGAAATAACGCAATATTCGCGCCTGTCCCTGAAATTCAGAAAATGTGAGATATTTTATACCTGCTTAAGTCTGCGTTTGTATTTCCCCTACCCCTACCTTCATCGCATCTCCCACTTACGTTTCCCCATGTCACACATCAAAGCAGGGACATCACATGCATGGTTTCTGTGCATCAAATACTTTGATTCTGCCCCCGGCTGTGAAAGAGAAGGGCAGTGCATTGCCTCTCCTTTCAGTAATTCTCTTTCGATCTGAAGAAATTGATATACACGCTCAGTGTATGCACGTGGTTGGTGCCTTGCTAATGGATCTCTCAAAAACGTTTGATTGCATAGACCATGAGCTATTAATTGCGAAATTAGATGCCTATGGTTTTTGTAAAGATGCTCAACTATTGATTTATAATTAACTGTCCGGTAGAAAACAAAGGGTAAAATTAAATGGTTAATTCAGCACTTGGCGAGAAACCTTTGCAGGTGTACCACAAGGATCAGTCCTTGGGCCTCTTCTATTTAATTGATACATTAATGATTTATTCTTAATGGTAAATGATACTGCAGTATGTAACTTGACTGATGATACTACGATTTCTCAGCTGACTGTCAATTGGATAAAGTTTTAGAACGGCTAGAAACTGATGCTCTTGTTTTATCAAAGTGGTTTCCAGAAAACTTTATGAAATTGAATGCAGGGAAATGTCATCTTCTTACTTTTGGAACAAACCAAGATGACATTAAGATCAAAATCGGTGCGGTCATTGTTGAAGAAAGCTCTGAAGAAAAACTACTAGGGGTGATAATAGATAAAAATCTTAATTTCAAAAGTCACGTCTCAAATTTATGCAAAAGAGCCAGCCAAAAACTGCATGCCCTTGCTAGAGTATCGCCATTTATGGGTTCTGATAAACTGCGTCTCCTAATGAACAGCTTCAGAAAACCTCAGTTTAGGTACTGCCCCCTAATTTGGATGTTCCATGACAAGTGTGTAAGTGCTAAAGTGAATAAAATCTACGAAAGAGCACTCAGAATTGCTTATAAAGACAGTCATGTTGACTACGAAGCATTGCTGACATTGGATAATGCAGTATCGATTCTCCAACGCAATCTACAGAACTTGATGATAGAAATATACAAAACCAAACATAACCTGAACCCTAGTTTCATGAGTGAGATTTTTGAAACAAGAAATGTACATTATGATTTGCGGACTGAAAATAATCTTTGCATTCCAAAAGCCAGGACAACTTCTTGTGGTATAGAAACTGTGAGATATTTAAGGCAAAAACTGTGGCAAACACTACCTCACAGTATAAGACAGTCCCAATCTTTGGCAACATTTAAAAAAGAATTAAGAGCACACCCTGTAGAATGCGACTGTAGATTATGTAAAATATTTATTGCTGGGCTAGGTTTTATTTGGAATATTAAACCTTAAACATTTTTAACATTGTACCATATATTTATTTTATACTAATTCTTCATAGATAGTTGGCCTTAATTAGCTTCTTTATAGCTATTAGAGGTATTTCGCCAATTTTAAACAAATTATTCATTATTATTATATTATTATATAATGGTATACAGCGTAGAGAGTGACCATTGACTGTCAAAGCTTTTTTGTATAGTCTTGATTTCTGTCGGTCCTGAATTGTAAAGGCAGGGCTTGTGGTAAATTACCAAATAAGGACCCCTTATCAAACATGACCTCTGAGATCGGAATCAATTTTTTACACCCCTGTGTAACAAGTCTGGTGATGATTTTTTCACGAGAATAGCATGTAAATATGGCAGGGAACAGAAAACATTGTCTTAGACAGGCAGGGGATGGGTAGAATTTGCAGGGCTGGGGGTCAAAATAATTGAGGTCCAGACGACTCCCTGTATTGTTTTGTCGTGCCAATGAGGGAACTTAAGACTAATTGGGGACAAAAATCTTAGCTTGTAAGGGACGTGGCGAAATGGAAAAATGCCAGTGTCATTCATTTTCTTAAAAGGGGACAACCTGGTCAGGAAATTTTTCGCCGGCCGGGACGGTTTTCACCGGGCCTGTTACACAAGGGGTTTTTGTTAAGTACCCTGCTGATCAAGTGCCCCCCTAACCAACAAAGGGATGCTTTCTCGAACAAGAACTTTGAGAATTAAGAAATTCTCGAACAAAAATTTAGAATTATTAATTATTAATAGCTGTAATGAACAAGTTTAAGTGAGCGCCCTATTGAATAAGTGTCCATTCTTATAGGTGTATTTGGGTCAAGGTCATAATTTTGAATTAACGCCCTGGATGCTTATTCCGCCATCATTTACAGCAAGCATGTTAAATTCTTAGCACGTACTTTTTGTCTTTAAATTTTGTTTAACTTTTATTTCTTTTCCTTATATTTTTATCTTCATTCAATTTTTTAAAATCATCATCTTTACACTTATGGGTTCTGGCTAGGCTGATAATCACCTTCATGTTTGTTTTCCTCGAACCAGCTACTACTCAAAGTTCGAAAAAGCGCTCAACTCCCCAGAGACAAACTTCGAAAGGGTCATCATCACGTGGTGTACCCAGGACAGCTAACAGAGACAATGCAAGTAAACCGGTGCTAGAAAGTATTACTCTGGATGCAAAACAGGGACTGCCAAGGAGGCCAAACGAAGCCGAACAGATTAGTGTTGCTGATTCAGTCCCGAGACCGGATTCGAAAGAAGTTCTTGTTTTGAACGACAAAAGACCGGACCCGGAAATTCATGTAAAAGTTTCCGAAAACGGACTGAAAGGTTGGTATTTACTTTGAATCTTAGCTTTGTGCCATTTTTCAACTGCAGTCATATTTCTGTTATGCGTTAATCTTCATTTCTTCTTCAAGTCATTTAATTGGACAAGAATGGTGCCAAGATATCATCTGAAACAGAACGATCTTATGAAAGCTATACTTAATCGCTATTACGAAAATAATTACGCTTGCTATATATTGAACTTTGATCCTGTTTTTCAATGTGCTTTTCAAATCGAAAAATTTTGTCTTGCTGTTTTAAAGGACAAGAAATCGAATTTTACCCTGATCAAATATAGCTAAACTTTAACTTATTTATGTTATAAGCAAAGGTTTAGTATAATGCAGGGGCCGTTTGGCCACCCTTTTTGTTAAATACAGAACCTTTGTTTTGTAACGAAACATCTTTCATGTGTTCTTTCGACATTAGCAGTCTTTTCACTAATGTCCCTTTGAATGAGACCATCAAAATATGTGCCGACGCTTTGTACCGGAGCGAGCTTAATAGCCCACCATTCCCAGAGGAAGTATTCATTGAACTGATGGAAACTGCAACACGTTCAGTTGAATTCAGCTTTAACAATGAAATGTACCAACAAAAGGATGGTGTCGCTATGGGTAGCCCTCTGGGACCGGCCTTGGCCAATATCTTTGTTGGCTTTCATGAAGAGCGTTTGTTTGACTGCGACCAAAAGCCAGGTGTCTATTTTCGGTATGTGGATGACACATATACTATTTTTAAAACAGAGGCTGAGAGTGATATTTTCCTAAAACGCCTTAATGGTCTTCACACAGCCCTACATTTTACATTTGAAAAGGAAGAAAATAACTCCTTGCCATTTCTGGATGTTTTGGTTGAAAAATCTGACACTGGATTTCTCACCAGTGTAAACCGTAAACCCACATTTTCGGGGTTATACACTCGATGGAGCTCGTTTTGCCCAAAACAAAGAAAAATCAGCCTCATCAAAACGCTTACACATAGGGCACTGATGATTTGTTCCAAGTCTAAACTCGACTCGGAAATTGAAAAACTAACTAAGATTTTTCTGGAGAACGGTTATCCAGAAAATGTTATTTCAGTTTACATTAAGGAGAAGATAGGAAATTTCTCGGCTGACGTAAAATTTGGTCCTCAAAAGTGCCCGGTCTATCTAAAACTACCCTGGATCGGTAACAGCTCCCTACGTTTTGAAAGCCAAATAAAACAGGCCATAACAAATTGTTTCTTCGCGGTTAACCCACGTGTTGTTTACAGTACAAAAAAGGCCCTTCCGTCCATTCAAAAGGACTGCGTTCCTGCCACAAAAAAAAGTTCTGTTGTATATGAATTCACGTGCCAGTGTGATTCTGGCTACGTAGGACGCACCACCCAAAGATTGGAGGATAGGATAAAACAACACGTTCCATCTAATATTAGAAACAAAACACATCCCCAAAGAGAACAGCCACCTCGGTCTTGCAAATCCAAAATTACTAATAAGACCTGCGATTCTGCTATCGGGCAGCATTTGCTAGAAAACCCAGTTTGTGCAAAAAACTATAATGGCGACATGTTTCGGATTATTGGTAAAGCCCGATCGTCGTTCCACCTAGCAGTTTTAGAATCTATCTACATAAGCACGAAAAAACCGCTACTGTGTAGACAAAAGGAGTTCGTTTTCACCTTAGGACTCCACTGGTAACATTCTAATAGGCAAGCGGCACTGATTGGTCAAACCTTTACAGTCATGTGCTCGTGTTTCTGATTGGCCTATTTCGATCCACAACTGGGTATATATATTTCTTAGCGTAGAGTTTTCGATCTTTGTTCTGACGTTTTAAACTCTAAAGAGTGTCAGACGAAAAGCTTTATTTTACTAAATGTTTGCTTTTTTCAAAGCCATTTACAACCTTTGTTTTATGATATTGGGTGAAGTTTGAAGGAAATGAAAAAATTCGTTGTTTTGTTTAGTAAAATGTTGGATTAATTTGACCGTCCATCAGTGAAAGGAACTTTTCGCCAAACGTTGCATCTTCACTTGATCATGAACCTGCGCGTATGACAAGTGAGTGTTGCTGTTCATTTTGCACCATCTAATGCTCTTGTCGGAATCAAATTGAACCGAAGCGAGTTTCAAGAACGGTAGAAGAAACGTTCTTTAGTTCGAGGATGACTCATCGTTTTAGTAAATAGAGTCTATCGTATTGAAAGCTAACCGCTTTCTTCATCGTGCAATTGTGTACGCCTCTCAACGTCTCGGTAACTGAGCAGATAGAAAAACTAGTTTTCATACTTTGACAATTCACATGGCGTAGTGGTTAGTTTGAAATGATTGGTTAAAACACGACTTATCAGACACTCATCTCTCCCTATTGGTTCACCTTGCTCCGCCGCTTGGCATACGTCTAGCCTCCTTTTCATCAACCAACCAATTTCCCGTACGCGGATATCTGTTGATCGAGAATATTTTTTTATATCTGCACGCGAAATATTAATGATCAGCCACGGCCGACTATGCTAGGGTTCTTATTGGCTGAATCTTGTCGTGGTCTTATGTTTAAGCGGGATATAATGATTTTGCATGCCATTCATGAGATTCATATTTGTTTCTACCTAGCATCCGAAGGAATATCCTCTATATAAAAAAAGATTATCTAACTTATAGGGAGCTGAAATGATATGCTAACAATTAGCTATGCTTATCGAGACCTTTCTCTCGATGTGACCACGCCCCGTGACTCCTGCGCTTGGTTTTGCAGATACCAAATAACATCATCTCGTCGTCTATCAAAGTCACCGTCACTCAAGAGGTCAATAGCACCTTAACAAATATGTATGAATCAATAACCTGACTTCGATATGCTTTAAACATCCAATTTACTGATCAACATTTGGCCGAAAAGTTTTTGTCCGAAATGCCAAAAATATGTCCGAAAATTTTTTCGCCGGAGTTTCACTCGTCATTATAAAGTGAAGGTTTGATCATGTCAATGACATGAACCACTGAGGCATTCTCGCACCTACATTCATTAGTTACTGTTTTACTTGATGTGTAGATTTAGTTTATCATTTTATTTAAGGTGATGTTAAAGCCATTATTGTCTAAGTTTATTCTACTGCATGTTCAACATATTGTACAAATAAAGACGTCTTAATTGAAATGCGATGATAGTTTACTTAGAGAAAACGTGTCAATGCACTAGATGTAAACAGGCCAGTGCAGATGTTCATTTTAATCGCTGTATTTCTACCTGCTTGTCAATATTTTGCAATGCAGGTTGTCGCATTGATTTAAGAAATCTCTTTAGAAATCGAGACAAAAAGTTGTAAGCTTTTGGAATTCGACGTTTCCTCAAAGATTGGTTTTAAAGGCGGTGTATAGGTACATATTTTTGTTGCAATAATGGAAGGAAATGTAGTCGATTGCATGATGCTAGTGAATGGGCACCAGAAAGGTTCGTGAACTGAAGCTTGTGATGGTTTTTGCATTTCTCTAACTAGAGTTTCCATTACATGAAGTAGTGTACAATGTTTTCGATCAACAATGATCTCCTTGAATTAGGCTCAGTTTTTTTAATTCCTCGCATAAACATCGCTAACATTGCTGCTCTTGCTTTTCCAGCTAATGGTCTGTTTATCTTGATCCTTGAAGACTTGATATAATTTCCCCTTGACACTAGTTAAGTTAACCTTCCTTATGTGTAACTTATCGTCCTTGATAACCACATCTGTCTGTTTAATCTGAAATCACTTTTTCATCTAGCTGTTCTTGTCCTGCTGAGATAAATTGGTAACCGTACTAGGTTGAAAATAATCTTCCAAAATATAAGCTTAAGTAGTTTTCCTGCCATTCGAAGAATTGCATGTTAAACAATTGGCCTAGTCGTTTTTATTGAAGTGCTGCAATTGATCTTCAAAAGATTCCATATTCCCTTGTAGCTTTCGTCCTTCCTATTGATATGCGATTATTTCAAACCTTATAATCTGTAAGACGTGCTCAAGCCTCTTTTGAAGGAGAAAAAGAAAGCCTCTTTTTTGAGCTTTTGAAGGAGAAAAAGAGAGATCATAGAAGGAGGGAAGAGAGAGGAAGGAGGGAAAGGAAAGAATATCTTATCCTTCCTTTTTTTACCTCTTCTTCCAAGGGGTGCCTGAAATAGAGACTTGAAACGATTTCAAGCATTTCTTTGTTATCCAACTAACATGCAAAGTCCAGAAAACTGTTCATGCTTCATAAGGATTATGTTCTCAAAATTTTAAAACTTTCCTCAAATATCCAAATAAGCAAGATGGGGCTTGCGCGTGGTGCTGTAATTCCTTTTTGTCTCGGTGGCCTTCCTTGCTGGCTTGACCTTGTGGCCGCCGTGTTTTTCTGGTGAACATTTGTCTGCAATAATTGCAAGATGAAAGTTCTTCAGCATTTTGCTCCATTTTCAAACTCGTGTTCAACCACCTTTAAGCCACCGTACACTGAAAATTGACGTATAATGTAAAAATCATATATATTACAGTAACTTGTATAATCTTTTCTTAAATTGTCAAAATTGTTCTGAGGAGAAGGGGAATTTGAAGTGGTAGCTTTTGCAAAAAGAGCGAAGGATGTGGAAGCAAGCATCAACTAATATGGACCTTTTTAATAATTTCTACAGTCTTTGTTGTATTTAACAAAATGCCTTTGTGCATATAAAAATACGTATTATAAAACGAGTTAATCGCAAAATCAACTGTCGATTTTGTTCCAAGAAATTTTACTCTGCCTAGAGAGCATAAATACAGGAATGAACAGAGTCGTCGTATTGTCGCTGTTAATTTGTTATTGGAAGAGTAGAATTGTTTGAACCCTCTGATTACCCCCCCCCCCGCCCCTCCGAAGCTCCAGTCAAACACCCAGGAGGGCTTTATCAGTGCCGGTTATATAAAGTCACGACTAGAAGATGCTTTGCAATGTAACTATATCAAAATCTGCAATTGCTGTTTTTATAGATCAAAACACTGGTGATGACAATAAAAGCAGTTTTGAGATTATAGAACCAGAAGATTTGCAAATGAAGAGTGGATTGTTGCTGTCGGAAAAATCATCAACAGAAGGTGATGATTCAATGGAAGATGAAGGGAGCTTTGAGAAGATAAACCAACCGGAAATGATACCAATCGTTAGTGTCCGGAATCAAGCAAACGTCTTTGAAAATCGACCGGAAGTCGAAAAAACTGCTCCGGCTTTCCGTGCGATGACAAAAGGTGGCTCGGCAGTATCTACTCGTGATGGATCAAAATTTATTGGCAAGATAAAGCTTGTCAAGCGTGAGGAGCCGGAGGAGGACTCTAACCAGGATGATAAACCAGTCGAAAAAAAGGAACCGGAATATGTGTTACCGGATGCTGTGAAGGAGCGGCTGGTTAACTATCAAGAAGTTGTATTGCGGAAGAATGGCAGCAGAGAAGATTTAAGGTTTGTAATTTCTCACGGTTTTACGTAAGCTAGAAACTACCCTAAGCAACTATTCGCTCGTTTTTGGGTCTCACGTAGACCTGGGAGCCTGAGTAGTATTTCCGAAAGAGATTTTAATTCGCATTGAGTCTAGTGTCAAGTTTCATTTTCGCTTTCAATCTTTGAAATTTGTTTAATCATGTTAGGATAATATTTCGTGTTGCCCGTAACTGTGTTGCTTTGGTGAAATCATATTTGCAAGCCTTCCTCCAGCAATAGGTTTTCCCCTTTAATGGATGCTGTTGTCCATTTCTTTTGCTTTGTTTCGAGCTACCTTCCTGGCTTAAAATCAAATTTTCAATTTTTTTGGATGCTGCAAGGCTCTTACTGTGGACTCTGCGCACTGTGACGTGAGGCAACAGTTTTATCCCCAACGCTACAGGAACACGAGGGTGTATTTTGTTGTGTTTCGTCCTTTGCTCTGCCTATTTGAGTTCTCAGATCTTCATCCTGGAACTGATTAAAAACTGTTAATAATTAAATGAAAACATATATTATGTATTAATTAAGAAATAAATTCCTGCTGTTTTCTTGTAGCAAACGCAAATCACTGGTTCTCGAAGCAGACTTGAAGTATCGAGAAGAAATGGAATCAAGTGTGCTTGACCGATTGAAAGTTTTCAAAGACACCGAAAGCAAATGCAAGGAGGATTTAGAGGTAAACTTTTAGGATTATATATAATTAGGATTTTTTTATTTTTTAAGAAATAACTCACGATACAAGTATAACATAACACAGGGTTTTTATTAATTTAGAAATAAAAGGCTAACATTTAAAAGTAGACTTCTATAAGTTTACAAAAGTCCTTAATGTTAGATATAATTAACACTTAAGTAGACGTTTAGCTAGGCCCAAAAGCTGTCAAAGTATTTTCGCTATCTGTGATGTTAGTTTTGAATGGTAGGTTAATGGGCGCCAAAGCTACAATTTTTTTCTAGTATTTGACAGTAGAATGCACAGGATATATCTTCTCTCAACTTTGTTAAATTTTGTTCTAGTTGTCCAAGCAGGAAGAGGAGAAAAGGCTTTCCCTGAAACGCGAAGCCGAGAAAAGAAGGTCTCTTGCGTTGCAAAAGGAGAAAGAACGGATGCTTGCGATACTTGAGAAGCAGAAAGAGGAAGAAGAAGAACAGAGACGGAAACAAGAAGAGGCTAAGGCCGATGAGTTCGTCGAAATCAATGCGGGAGTGCTTAGTTTTGAGCCTGTAGTTAACGATCGTCTTAAGTTGTTTAAAGAGAGCGAGCGACAGGAAAAAGAAAAGCAAGAGGTGCGGTTTGATTCGATCAAGATTTAGTAATTCCGATTGCTTTTTGTAAAGTTTGCACTAATTTACTCAGCGTGGTTGGAAAATGGTTCGAACGGCAAGATTACCTGTCACAATGTTCTTTTCCATGAAAATTGATTTAAGTCTTAACACCACATTTTTGTTGTTTGACTCTAACTAAGTAAAGCTCTTAAATATGCCGGTTTCTGCTCAAGTGAGTCCGGATTCTATCGGAAATTTATCGGAGTCCGGATTCTATCGGAGTGTGTCCGGTCTTTTAGCCAACAGTTGAAATAATCGCCCCTATTTTTATCACTTTAAGTGCCATTCACTGTTGAGAAGAGAAATTTCAATTTTACGTTATTAAAACTTTCCTTATAAGCCTTTGAAAGTAACGCGAAAAGACGATTGGCACGCTACTTTCGATCCGCATCTGGATAACAAATTTCTGCTAATTGTTTGTATTTATCCAGTGTTTATACTCTGAGTGTTGGATGAAAAGTACTTTAGTATAGTATGTTTCCGCTCTCCCGTGCAATCTTCAAATATTTCCAATGTATAAGTGGTATATATCTATAACTGTATAAGGGGCAATGGCCTACACCCCCACCCCTCCTCTTTAACCTTATAAACTATTTGAAGATCTGCAGGTTCATTCTATCTTTTAATTTTGCAATTATTTTACAAGGCATTAAAAGAGGAGGCTGAAAAAAAGAGAATTGCAAAAGAAACTGCCGAAAGAAAACGAGAGCTAGCTATCCAGCGCGAAAAAGAAAGGCTGCAAGAGCTGATGAACAAGAAACAGGAAGAGTTACGACTGATGAATGCCGATCAAAGTTCAGAATCTAACAGTGCTAACGGAGAATACGAAGAAGAACCACCGGTGCCCGCCATTGTTCACGATCGCATAAAGATGTTTAAAGACAGCGAGAGGGCAAGCAAGGAAAGACAAAACGTAAGTTCTCATCGTCGATCTTTAGTCACTTTTGAAGGGCTGCGGAGTAAGGGGCGTCGGGTCAAGGGCTGTGGAGCAAGGGGCAGTGGAGCAAGGGGCAGTTGAGCAAGGGGCAGTTGAGCAAGGGGCTGAGGAGCAAGGGGCTGAGGAGCAAGGGGCTGAGGAGCAAGGGGCCGCCGACCAAGTTTCTGATTTAGGGGTTAAAAATCTGTTAGTTTCGGGTTTACATATCACTTGGGCATTGTTGAAGTGTTGCTTCCAGTTTGTTTTGGACTGCAGTCCCTGCCCTTTTTATGCAGACTTTCTACTACGGGGCCATATTTTAATGTTTATGGTGATTACTTTAGGATTTGCCTAGCAAGTTATTAAATGATTAATATTTTTGGCTGGATCTTGGTGGCTATTGCTTACTGTCCACACAATGCTAGCCTGAGAAAAGCTTCAGAATTTCTTTTGGTTGTTACAGGCACTACTTCTTGAAGCAAAAAACAAGAGAGCTGCGGAGGAGGAAGCGGAGCGTTCTAGAATCTTAGTTGAGCAGCAACCTAAAAAGATTAATGAAGAAGTTGAAAAAGAAGCAGAAACTGACAAGAAAGGAATATTTGGCGAAGAGAGGCAGAATGAAGAGGAGGTTGTAGTTGCCGTAGAGGATTTGAATGTTGAATCAGGGATTAGTTTTGATTTTATGGAAGAAAATGGTGGTGATGAGCTTGATAGAAAGAATCAGGAGGATCATGTAGATCAAGTTGTCATTAAAGGTAATCAGTTTTCACTGCTGGTAGGAGAGTAACTGACAAATAAGATGTCTGCCTTGGGGTAGAAGGATTAGATTAAGGTTGCAAACAACGTATGCAATCTAATGGCTATGCAAAATGTTTCTCCTGATTTTTAATTTTTTTATCAATGGCTGCAAGAGAGGTTTATTTCAAATTCAATTTTAAATTATTTCTACACGAAAAGACCTTCAGCTAGTTCTAAAAGTACAATAAATCAACTGCTAAAGATTAGGATACAAGTTCTATTAATTGATAGTCCAAATGCAGCTTATAAATAAAATATAAAATATCGAAAGCTACGTCGCTGCTGATCTTCCAGGGGGTCGTGTTTTAGTTGGCTTTCAGCTCATCAGATGTGTTTTTATTTGTTTTTTGAATTGACATATGGTAGGAAGCTCCCTGACAGTTATGGGGATTTCATTCAAGACTTTTATAGCTGAATAGGAAAATCCTTTTTGGCATACTCTAGATTATACTTCGGCATCTGAAGATCTTTGCAGAATTGCTTGGAGTATTAGATCCTTTGTTCAAAATTTTTTCCAGAGATTTCCAAAGTCTGTTCATGATCAAAAATTTATGGAAATATGTCCAAAATGATCCAAAAATGAGTCTGTTTGTGATCCAATTTATAATAGACTTTTGGACATATCCCATAACTGACAGAAAAGCAAGCAGATTTCACATTAAGTGGTTCTCCAGGTTTTAGGCAGGCCCGTACAGAGCCTTTCTGGTGCTTCATGCCAAGAGAAGGATGGAACCGTTTACGACGTCATTAAAATATGATTGTTAATGTTGTTTTTTCTGCTAGGAAGCCGCTGACCAAAACCAGTTATGCAGTCTGCCTCCCTGCCCCCCCCCCCTTTCGGCCAATTTTTTTTAGGAGCTGATGAACTCTGATAGTAGCGCGTCCAACGCTTTCCATCGATTTGTTTATTACAGAAAAACCTTTGGTTGATTGAACATAGAAGGAATAAGCCAATATTTTATTGTTTGCAGGTATTGCCTGATTGCTGCTTGCTAGAGCCTAGCTCCAAATTATGTACAAATGCGTATTCACCAAAAAGGAATATAAAGCTGCCTGCAAAAACCTTGATTAAGGCCAATATAGAAGAAAGATACTTCACGTCGAAAAGATTATTCTACAATTTTGGTCTTTTTCTTTCTGATAAGTGATAACGTACTGCTATGTTATTCATAACCCAAATCTGTAACCTAAATCACAATTTATTAATAGAATAACATTGAAGTTAACTGCCCCCATTGTGCATATATGTAAATATTCTGCAATCTAAGGGCTGCAAAAAATATGGAGCCCAGGGGTGTAGTGCTGTGAACGGACAAAGGGGGCTCTTGCAATAATTTTCTCAAAAAAGGTGCTGAAAACAATAATTGGCTATAATTGGCTACCTTTTGGCATCAACAAGGAGATGTAGTCCTCCTGAATCCACCTAATACTAAGTCCCTCCGCTGGATACTATATGCAGTGAGGTCTTGTAGGGGCAGTTCCAAAGCAGTTGGGGGGAGGGGCAGACAGGGACGATAGACATTTCTACTCTAGAGATTTTCAATCCTTTTTTGTAACTGCAAAACCCATCTTTGCTTCCTTTTTCTCAAGATAAAAACGATAATAATAACGACGAAATGGATTTTCAGAAGAGGCTGGAGAGCATTGACACCCATCACGACGGCTATGGTACGTGCTGTATTCATTAATTTTTTTTATCTCTACTAAGCTTCCCGGTTAAGTTTTAACCCGGGCTTAGATGTACCGGTTGTAAAACAAACCCGACTTTCATCAATGTGAGGTTTGAGCTATTCAATATTTATATAATTTGTTTGTGTTGTGTACATGAATTCGCCCAAATTTGACGCAAAATTTCAGCCCGGTTTGACAAAGTGAGTTTAACTCACCTAGAATTTCTCCCATGAACTCTTTCACTGTCGAGAAAGGACTTTCTACAATCTTGGCAAAAAATGTTGAGACACTTGCAAAAAAAGAAGCTACTTACAACCTCACCGCCCCCCCCCTTCCCCTCAAATAGATGTTGTGATTGGATTTGTAACCAATGTAGTAATCCACACTTATTCCGTAACCATCTAAGCCAACATTGATCCCGGGGGAAGGGGGCTTGGGTCACCAGCTCATATAATGTGACGATATGGCCCGCGAATTCCTTATTCGTTCAAATGTCTCGGCTATTTTTTGCCAAGATTGTAGTTGTCAGATTCAAACTCGAACTCTGTTGAGTTTTCATGTAAATTGCTTCTATTGAATTCAATTTTTCAACTTAGTTTCAAGTGCTTTCAAACTTTCATAGATCCGGACCATGAAAGAAGAATGCTGGAGGAGGCCGAAGCAGCTTTTAAGAGCTTTGCCACGCACCAGAAAGGCGGAACTAAACCAAAGCGATCTGCCAAGACAGAGAGTCTCATTAAGTCATTCACAACTCCTGGCGACGTGCAGCCTGCATGCAAAACTCCAACTAGTTTGAATGACGTAGCAGAGAGGAAGGAGAAAAAGCAGAGCCTTGAGGAACACGTAATTTCAGAAAAACAAACGGATATACATGTAATTCCAGTTGACAAAGCCAAAGCCGTTGATGCGACGAGGCCAAGTGACGCCTCAAGTGAGAAGAATGTATGTCTTTCTGGCCTTGTAAAGGAAAGAGCTGGAATTTTTTCTAAGAACATGCCCCCCGTAGCAGTACATAAAACAGAAACTCCGCATGCCAACGTCAAGAAGTGGATTGCCTCGCAAAATCAAAATTGTGCAGAAAATGGCGATGAAGAGCGGTAAGTCTTTTCCATGTCATTTGAAACTTTATGGATGATCATAGTACAAAACTGTAAAATTCAAGCAGAATTCCTAAAATTTCAGCAAAATAATGATAAGTTTGGCAGAATTTAGAACAGTCTTCTTTCTTCTGCCGACCTAGCAACCAAAACAAACTTTCAAGAACAGTGAAAAAAGTATTGATGTTGTTACTGGAATTATTTGCAAAGATCCTTCCTAACGGTCACCAATCCTTCAAATTCTGGTCACGGCACCATTTTGTAGTGTAGCCACAGGCAAAACAGTGTTTAGCGATTAAACACACACAAAACATCAAAGCATTTACACGAGAAGTAACATAAATGAACTTAACTGTCGTAACAAATATCAAAGCGATCACAGTCAACTCCCGATAACTCCAACCCTCGTGAGTCGAATATTCGCCACGTTGAACTGATATTGCATTCTCTTAAAACCTTGCACAATAATTTGATATCAAGCCTCTGTAATTCGAACAGTCAGTAACTCATTTTCATTGGCTCCTTGGAGGTTCAAGTTATCAAAAATTTACTGCAATTAAACTATTGTTTGTCATGTGACTGAATGTCATGTGACTGTCTGTCATGTGACTCTAGTTTACAGTGTGACCACCGATTTTTAGAGTTACTGATCAATAAAAAACTTTGGCTGTTGTCACGATTCGGTCATTTCCAGTTGCGTTGTGCTAAAGAGCATCAGCATTCAACGGCTGTTGTGGACAAGGAACTACTTTTCACTCGCGTTTCTTTGTTTTTTTTGTCTCTTTGTCTTTAGACCTTTCTTTTTAGTAAAAATTTATCGAAATTTGTCTCTGAGCAATTCCTAACTTAGAATTGCTGTTACACCTCTGGGTACACTCTGTTTTCAATTAAACGTTTTGACAGGAAACGCTCTGTTTGTTTTTGCTAAAATGTTCAAACTTGTTATCTTGTTGTGGAGACAAGCAAGATAAAATCTTTTCACGAGTGAGGCAAGGCAAGCCCCTGTCATTGAGCCAAAGAGCACGAGGCATGACTCCAAGAGGGGTTGCCTCACACCTTAGAAGACTTTCTATTAACTTATATGCAGTATCCCTTTCAATTAAAAACAAAGGAAATGTATGATTCATTCAATTGTAAAGAATTTCATTTGTCACACTTGAGACTGATAGTTCAATCGTTGGTCACCAGCAAGGAATTGATAACTGTAGGCTATGAATCCTTTAGGAGTTGACAGATAAATTTGTTTCCAGATCTCTACTCAATTCCCAATTGGAAGAATTGGAAAGGAAATCTGCGCGTACCAACGAGATGATCGAGAAATGCAGGCAGCAGGGTGACGATGAAGGAGCCTTGGAATTCGAGGAAGAGCTGCACTGTACTTTACTTGAAATATCAAAAACGAAACGAAAGCTTTTGAAGGTTGAAAAGGAACATGGAGGAACGAGACAGCTGGTACACAGTTTTTCTGTGAGTTCTGAGTCGCGGTCGATTCCTGATGATAATTTAAGCGACAAGGCATCTGCAGCATCACGTTCGCAAAAGGGAAGCAGCTCAACAAAATTATCGAAAGAGTGTAAAGCGCCCGTGGACAAAGAGCCACCACCAGTCGATGCAAGTTCGTTCAATGACGGTGGAGAAATAGTGGTTGAAGGCAATGTGTTTTCCCAAATAAAGGTAATCGGGTTCCAAAGTGATGACGTCGTACTACTTTTACGTAACTTTTACTCGGTCAGGGTTCAACATGCTAGAAATAGATATTTGATGACGTCACTCCAATGTTCTCTGTTGTTTGTTACTTCTTTGTTACTATAAGTTACTATAGTGGACTCCAAATTATCCGAAATTTGGCGGGAAATTGCGGGGGTTCGAATTAGCGGGGGTTCGACTAACTGGATCTGCGAATAGCACAACTGAAGTGAATTGCAGAGTCCAGGTGAATGCTCGTCATTCCTCGGGATAATTTCTTCAAGCTTTCGAACCTTTTTAACAAAACAAAGAAAGTAAGGCTAGGTTTTGGGCGTGGTTGTTTATTTTTCTTTGTTTTCATTGGCCTTTCTCGCTGTCTGTGACCGTATGACCGCCATGCTTTCCGGGCACAGGGGAAATGAGAATTGGTACGAAAACCGGTTCATTGAATCGTGGTGTAGTGCTAAGGATGGATGGTCAGCACATTTTTTCTTGCCCCAGTTTGTTTTCAAAGCCCCATACTTCCGATAAAGTCTACAACCAAAGCTGGAAGGGGGTTTGGAGGAAGGGGGTGCTGGCGCTCCAAGGAGATTTGGGGTTAATTTTACTTTAGGAATTAAGAAAAAGCGTAACCCAGCGACTGCCAATAGCTTACGATCATCAGACACCTGTCTAACTTTTGCTAAAATCAGGTTGCATCAATTGAATGTAGTGCTTATAAAGTCACTCTTGGGGGTTTTGAAGCTTACCTACACGAAGTATCATGGTACACATTTACAGAGCCGTAGAGATGTTTCAAAGGCCCTGGGGCAAACCGGAAGATGAGGCCCCCTAATTGCGAACACGCCCTTTTGATTAGCTTGAATACTATTCAGAATATTTATTGCAGCTTTTTTGCAATCGTATCAAGCGTTTTACTATTTTTAGGCACATTTTTTGTACGTTTCGTTAATTCAATTCTGAGATTGAATACTTTAAGTGGCCCCCTAGAGGCCTTGGGGCAATTTTCCTCCTCGCCCCCCCCCCCAGTTGGTGGCTCTGTTCGTTTATTCTCTGTCAGTGAAAGCCTTCAAGTGGTTATTGAAACTGTTGTTTCGTAAAATACAGTTCGTTATATCAAGAGTTCGTTTTACCGGGAGTAGCTATTCCAAAGAATCAGATTTCTCGTTGTTAATAGGGAAAAGTTCGCAATAAGCGAGATCGCAATAAGCAAATAGCGGGATTCAAAGTTGTTCATAAAATCTCTTTGCTATATTTAGATATGTTTGGAAATAATTTTCCTCCTGTCAGCCTTTGCCTTGTGGTTATATATTAATATATATTTATGTATTTATAACTTGTGCCGGATGATTAATTTTCTATTTTTATGTATCCAGACTTATGAAGAAGAAAGTACCAGGCAGCGAAAGAAAATGGCCGAAATTCGCAAGTCGCTAAGTCTTAGTCGCTCATCTTTGGATATATATGAAAACCCCCCACCAATGGGCTTTGGGGGACCCGAGTTTGCCAAGGACAAATCTAAGTCTTCCAGAGAATGCAAATTGCCAAGAGACAACCCGGCTCCAGCTGTCGAATACGAAAAATTCAATGATGATGGAGATTGCGTGCCGGAGGGCAACGTCCACAACAGAATGCAGGTAAGGTAGATTTTCGACGCCGTTAGGGGTGCGCTTATGCGAAGGAGTTGATTAGTAGTTTTGAATTGCTTCTTCGGATTGCAGGGAACAACAAGAAATTAAATTGTTGGAAAATCAACATCGACTTTTAATTACGTTTGTAAACACACGCACAGTCTGCCACCTTTTATGGTATATGATGTACTGCATGGTTACCGTAACGCCCCCTTGATAATGTTTAAATGCAACAGAGCACCCCTCTCTTTTAAATATTCCCCTCGGAAAAGTGTGCAGGAAAATTTATCAGAAATGTAGAAAACAGAACACATTTTGAGAGTGTGACTATTAAACAGTTTATGTATTCTGGTTTTTCTTATATATCGTTACGAAAACAGAAAGCAAAATCATTTGCAGTATTTGTTTTGTTATTTACGTTTTTGTAGCTTTAAGATATGAAGAGAACCTCTTTCAATGAAAGCCCCCCTTTCAATGAAAACTCCCATAAAAGCAAGTTAAATTTAAAGAACGCCCCGGGCATTTTTTAAGGATTCGGTAGTTCTCTTTAGGCCGAGACTTATAAATGAACCTCGTGGCGCTCATTTGAGTGGTAGAGTACTCATAGCTGTTTCGCGTACCCCTTTTCGCTAAATTTTTTTTGAAAAGGTTTTATAAGCCCTGCACTTTGGAATCCCACCTGTCTCCCACTTTAAAGACCCTCGTCTTTGTTTTCTCAACTCGTCTGGTTTGGAGACAACTCTTTTTAAATTCCACTTTTGCTTTTTAGCTTTTTTCAAGCAAATAGAAATGGGACGTCAAGCTACGAAGGTTAGAAAGCTTTATATTTTGCACTTTGTTGAATATTCAGTAAAGTCGAACCTCTAATAGTGGCCATTTTGAGATCCAAGGCCTAGTGGCCGTTGATAGGAGGTGGCCGTAATTCGAAGGTTTACTAAAAACATTCACAAGCATTTGGGACTGAAAGTCTGTGGCCGCTATTGGAAGGTGGCCGCTAATCGGAGATGGTCGCTATTAGAGGTTCGGCTGTATTAGTTTGAGGCAAAGACCCCAGAGCATATTACAGATTGATTGAGCTAAAAAGTTTTTTTTTGGGGGGGGGGGGCGGTGGCTAAACATACTAAAACAAAGAGAAAGGCGATTTTTTATATGGTTTTAAGTAATGTTGGAAACTAAAGCCCCCTCAGCCCCCTCATGCTTCGGCGGTCCCTGGTTTGAGGGTTCTTTAGATGGAATGGGGGAAGGAGGTCCCTGCAGGAACTTTCTAACCTAACACATTTTAAAAGCGATGCTCACGTTTAAGGTACATTTCGGTAAACCAACTGATTTGATTTCAACAAACAAGAGATATTCTCTTGTCTCTTGTGTAAATTATAAATAAGTCGAGCGATCAGCTGTTTTCCTTGTTCATGTGTCATTGGCAAATTATCTTGCAAGTGTTTCCCATTTCTCAGAACATTTAAATGTAGTTGACAGAAACTTTGGAAGAATTGTGGCAAAAAATGTTTGTTCCATTTTCAAGGGAACACTGTCCCTTGGGTGCAGTTTGTGAAAGTGTGAAAGTTTATTGATTCATTAAGATTTTTTCGATTTTAAGAACTGTTTTTCGTTTGAAAAACTTTTATACAAAAGTCATGTCCTTTCAACTATGATTGATTTTACATATCTGATTTATGTTCCTTGTTTTGATACGCGTGGCTGTTGAAGCTTGTAAGAAGCAAGACAATGTTTTTTTCAGGAGCGTAAAATGTCCATGAGGAATCGCGTCTTGCGTCAGACAAAACGAGGTGACTTTAGCTCTTAAAATTGTAATTTTTAATCAACCTTAAATTCGCGCTTGAATTTCAATCAAATTTTTCAATTATTCTTATTGATAATAATTTTCTAAATGGGAATTTAGATGCACCTTTTCACAAATTAAAACAAATATAGCGTATTGACGTGTTCGGAATTAAAGGCTCTTTTATATATATATGGCTGTTTGTTGCCGTTGGGAAGGAGTAGTAGCGTAGCCAAGGCTACGAGATAGTGGAAAGGATAGCAATATAAATTTTTGCCACCTCTGAAAACGTTTTAGGCTGTTCTTTATTAATAAGCTTGGTTTATTAATAAATTTGCAAGGCTTGTAGATAGGTTCTCAATTTTTCAAATCTAGAAAAACTTCCAAACAATATGATAAATTTTTATTTTTTGTGGAGGTTACCTTTATGAATTTATCAGCAAAATCAACCTGAAAATTAGGGTCTAATGACAGTGAATTGTGACGGCAGATTCCTTGTACCCCCTGGGGGGCACTTATCTTCAAGAGGACATTAATGTTCGGGGTCACTTGCAATACAAGTCTTTAATATCCTGTTGACCTTTTCCTTTTTGATGTCACTTTTTAATATCCTGTTATCCTGTTACAGGGCCCGCACCACCGATTCTAAAGTAGGGGGGGGGTCAAAAAGGGTGTTACCTATTTAATACCTAAAAGGGTGATTCAATACCTATAGTTAGCAAGAAAAGTAGGGAAGGCCGTGCTCCCCCGGCCCCCCTGTATCGCGGGCCCACTGTTGCCCACAACTTTTGGAAAACCCTGTTCTCTGAGTGACCCAGAAAATTCTCTTTGTGACCCCCGTAGCGACCCCTCATTCCCCTCCTTGATGTTGTTTTTGTGCTCATGCGAGTACACTGAAAACAGAATTCCGAACCGGAGGGTTACCACATTGTTAGTGGAATGCACAGTAACTTCGACCATTTTCTGCAGACCTTGCAGTCATGTACCCGCAAATCCCGCAGCCGTTTCCCGCAAATCCCGAAGCCGTTTCCCGCAGGTCCCGCAGCCGTTTCCCGCATATCCCGCATTTTCACTACGTTGATATTCATCAATAATTCGAATATATTTTGATCGAACTGATGTGAATATAAATTTTTATACAGCCTAGTTTTATATTTAGTAGAGAGTAGTAAATTTACGGGGGTTAAGTATATAATGCATTGAAGTAGACTTTTGCGAAGTTTTCATTGCTGGAATTCCTTGCAGTTGTTGAACATAGACAAACAAAGTGTTAATTTTTTATGCTAACGTTTTGTAAAGTCTCTTCAGCGCCGAATCACTACCCAAGCCCGAGAGGGAGGTGAGCATGAAAGGCCAACGCGACTGAATTTCACCAAAGAGGTCGGGTGTGAATAAGAAATTTGCCGAAAAGATGGTTGTAGCTTCTTTTCAGTAGGTGTGGCCTAAGAACCCCAAGAAATTTTCAGGGCTATTTCAAGATGCAATCAAAATTCATTAAACGGGGTGATTGAACAATCTTCATCTTGGAAATTGTCTTGTTTGATCTAAATTTGGTTTCTATTTATCTGCTGGTTACTGACTCTGTACCCTGGGTACCAGACTTACTCTATAAAATATAAAATAAGAGCGTAAGTCTGCTACCTAGATCTCATATTTACATATTTACATGCAAAGTATATTCCACCTTCTAGTCTATGGCTTCTTTTTTATCTTACCTCTCAGCTATCCCTAGGTACCACAATTCGTGATTTTTTCGGTTTATGATGTGATCGCATGTGCATTGAATAGAGTTTTACCCCACCTTTCAGACATTTTTATGTTCCAAAATTTGAGATCGTGCAAGCTGAGAGCAGGATGCATCTAAATATGTAAATATGAGATGATTTCATCTCACCTGCCAGTTCATGGGAAACAACAGGACAAATATCGGGGCCGACGAAACGTATTTGAAAGTTGAGTGGCCAAATATCAACATTTTGAAAGGGTTTAGGAAAGGTCGCCATAATACCAGTAAGACGCTTATTGACCATTTCTCAATCAATAAACCAAAGTATATTCTTAGTTCTGGGGTCTTAAGATCGGGCAGGGTAGACCATTATATGATATATGCCATACGGAATGTGCACGCGAAGCTTTATAATCATTGTAAAAATCGTTGAAACACGAAGTTTAAGAAATTACGATAAAGCAAAATTCTTAAACGATCTAAAAGAAGTGAATTGGGGGCTAGTGCTACCCCCGTTTTCTGAATCACCAAATTTAATGGCTGATAAATTCCACGAGATTTTTGATGGGTTATTAAATGCCCATGCATCAATTCGGAGAAAAAGATTAGAAATCAACTTGCACCGCGGATTACACCACAAATACAAAGACTTTTGGAAGAGAGGGATAGGGCCAAGAAAAACTCCATAAAGAACTCCAAACTTCTCAAATCTTATAAATATCTGCGAAACAAGGTGACAAACACAATTAGATCATCTATAAGACTACACTACCAATCGTTGATCAATGAGAACAAATACAATTCAAAAAACATGTGGAAAACCATAATTTAGGTGCTAGATAAGGTCCCTAATTAAACAACAATCATGCAGGGATGGCAGCAAAACAATTTGCTAATGCCCTGAATAGACACTTTGTTAATGTCGGATCGAGACTTGCTAGTAGAATCAGTTCGCTTTCCGTAGGCTTCATTCTACAATTACGTCACAGATTGGTGTTTCAGATCATTCGTACTCAAATATCGACAACAAAAAAGCTAGCTTTGCTCTTTTTCTTGACTTGAAAATAGCATTTGATACTGTTGATCATGAGATACTGATCAGTAAATTAGAAATTTATGAAATTAAAGGTAATGAGAACAATTGGTTTTAATCCTATTCAGCTAATAGCAGCCAGTACTGTTCTATTGATGGTCAAATATCTGATATTTTGGAAATAGAATGTGGGATTCCCCAAGGCTCTAGCTTGGGAACCCTGCTCTTTATCATTTATTTGAATGATTTTGAGCACTGTCTTAAACACTCAAGAGCCAACATGTATGCAGATGATACTGAGATAACAATATCCTCAAACAACCAAGCAGAGCTAATAGAGACAGCACAAGCTGAATTATTAAACATTGCAGAATAGATGAGGATTAATAAACTCAGTCTGAATCCTACCAAAACAGAATACATGATAATAGATCATCCTCGTAGAAAGAAACAAGGAGAATCATTACCGCACTTGTTCATAAACCGTGAAAAAATAAAGGACTCTTTGATTCGACCAACATCTAGCATCGATCAAAAATAATTGACAAGATATGTCCTGAGAGTCTGCACGATAAATTTCCTGAAAGATTCACGATAAGCAAGTATGGTACATGAAACAAGTCTGATCTTCAAATCCAAAGGCTAAGTTTAGACTTCAGTAGAAAAAGTTTTAATTACACAGGTCTAAAAACCTGGAATTCTATCCCAAAACACACAAGAGAGTCCAATACAATAACCCTGTTTAATAATGGGCTAAAAGTCGCTTCCTAAGCTGAAGAAAAATATTTCCGCTCGAATCCATGGAAGAACAGTGCTGGTGTTTATATCTGTTTACTCAAATTATCAACTGTATTAATTAGCTTTCATTTGTAATTAGGATTTTTATAATTGATACTGAATGGATGTCGTGATTTTCCCCACGTAGAGCATTTCTTGTATAGACACAAGATGGGCATTACAAAGTTTTGTATTAACAAGATTGCAAATAAAAGAAAAATTTTGAGGGCCCTAAATGTTCCTAACACAGAATAGATTATG
Source organism: Rhopilema esculentum (assembly GCF_013076305.1). The sequence continues at coordinate 7,224,474 of NW_027019541.1, read as the reverse complement.
GGATGTGACAAAAGCGTCAAACTTTGGCAGCCAATAGACCTTCGAATGCTGATCCCTCTCTCCAACAATAACCGACAAAGTTACTTTAAGCCCGATTTCCATCAGACTGAACAGAAATTAGCACTTTCTCTGGCGAAAGCTTCTTCTGAATCTTAGAAGCTTATAGCGAAACGTCAACCAAATTGTTTTTTTATTGAGTATCTATTTATATTTTTAAAGAACTTTAAAGTTAGGAGCTATTGAATATATAAATATATATATATATATATGTGGGAACACCAAAGAAGCATTGAAGGCTGTCCAGCATGAGCATAAAGATCGTCTGCCAAACATCCTAACCTCCCAAGGATCTTTATTATCACATCTCTTTAACCAGAATCTTCCACAAATAAACAAACTTTGGTCCAAGGTGCCAAGTAGCATGCCTCAGAATATTTTCAATTTCACCATAAGGTACCTGAACAATACCCTTGCCACACAGAAAAACCTGAAAAATGGAACTTGAGCCAGACCTCTGACTGTTTTTTCTGTTTTCTGCCAGAAACCCTCCTTCACGTTGTTGCTGGCTGCAAAACGTATCTGGAACAAGGCCGATACACCTGGCGACATAACTCTATCCTAAACTTTCTAGCTACGTCACTAAAAGCTGTCAATGAATCTACCATCTACGCTGATATACCTGGCTTTCTTTCACCATCAATCATAACTGGAGAAAACCTTCGCCCTGAGCTTCTCTTGAGGACTACCAACAATTACCTCTAAATTTTAGAGCTTACTGTTGGCTTCGAATCCAATCTTAACACAAATGCTACAGGAAAACACAGCAAGTATGCTTCTCTCCTATCTGACTTACAGCGGAAGTTCAAATGTGTCTCTTTTGTGAATCTTTCTATGAACTCTCTTGGCATCTTTGGCAATTCCTGCATCTCCTTCTTCAAAATGTGTAACTCTGTCTCCATCGATCAACAACAAAAACGGTATCTCATCTCTAAACTTTCCAACATTGCCATCCGTACTACGTTCTACATACTTTGTTGCAAAAATAAACCATGGACAAATCCAAAAGTACATCGGTTTTAATTTTGGTTGTTTTATTTTTCTCAGTTTTCCATTTTACTTTACGATTGTTATAGTATTTTCTTGTAAAACCAGGCTAGCCAATTGCAAATTACCTTGTAATAGTGAGATTTGTAGTTGTAGTTTAAGTTGAATTGAAAATGAAATGTTTCCAATAATATAGCAAACTAAGATCAATAATTGCCGGTTTTCTTGTCAGTATCTATCGTGCAATACGTAAATGAACTAGAAGAAGATGTTAAATATATTAGGATACGCGGGGGAGCTTTGTAGGGTAAAAGGGCATGTAAAATATTACGTTATCGGAAAACATGAAAAACTAAAGCGCAACAAGCTAATATATCCTAAACAGAGAGAAGCATATACAAATATAAGCATAAACGCAAGACTGACCTAAAATGAAATAAGTACCTATATTACACTAGCAAAGACCTAACCTCAACCTACCTAAATAAAATTGGTCCCTATTCTGTTTAATGATTAAAATATGTCTTTTTCCTTACCCAGAAAAATATAGAGCGTTGGGAATATTTAAAAATCACGGGAAAAGATCTACAAAGATCTTTCTTAATATGTCTGTTTTCTTTTAGGGACATTTTGTTAAAAAAGCGAGCCCCCACAAAAAATAATAATCCCGCTCTAAAGATCTGCTCTTTCTTGTTTGTTGAATTCATATCTTGTCGTAATTTCAAGGTTTGTGCGTCCTTTTCAACTGGGATTCCATGTTTTCACTCCGATTGCCGAGCCCCCTTGTCGGAAGGTCAAGCCCCTCCGTCGGAGAATTTTTAGCGCCATCACTGGAATACCAGCCGGTATTACTTCAAGACATAGTTTGTGATTGACAGGGGCGGACTGGCTCCAAATTTAGGGCCCGGGCTAATTCGTCAATAAAGGGCCCCGAAAATCAAAAATAAGTTTAAGGGTATCCCCAAAATTGTTTGTTGCATCACTTTTATACTTTTTTAAAACGTTATTGGAATATTGCTATTAATTCTAATTATTAGGCACCAGGGATGTAGGCGTAGGTGTAAAAGATTTACCAAGGGGATCTACAATCCTTAGTCCAGGTCAGCATCATTTTCACTGGAAATTTAATTCTGACGTAGAATGAGGGATGAAAGAAAATCAAGATCAAAAAGCCAAGATCTTATTCTCAAGCGACAAAACCTGCATTTTTGACACACATAACAAATTTAAAATGCAATTATAAAAAATCCTGTCTTGTCTATTGAAGACAGTAAATAAATGTTCTCAGTAAGAAACTTTCAAGAGTAACGAGTCTTCCTTTCTATGTTTAGATGCAATTAATGTCCACATTTCTACGAGCATAAAACTTGAAATGCATCTCAGTCTTCCAAATTTTTCTATTCCTGCCTTACGAAATTCTGTCGGATCAAACTGCGCCTATAAGATATTCAAAAACAATATTTGCAAATTATTGAGAGGGGGCATTGCCCCCTGCCCCCAGTGTCTACGGGCCTGCTATTTTGCAAAGTTCGTCAGGAAAAATCTCGCATGGTTTTCGCCACGTCAGCATATTTTCGAATTTAAACTAGCACAGTTAGACCACGCCAATGGAATTATGCCGAAATTTTGCCGACGAAACACACCAAAATTTGGCGTAAGCACCGATGTTTTATACCTAAGATTTTTGGCAAATCATTCATGTTTTATACTGGAGCAAAGTATGGATAAACTGCAGCAAAAAATGTTCAGAGCTGAGGGGGTTGAGCCCTTCTGCTGTTTTGATCTTTATACTCTCAAATCTATTTGGTTGGCATTAAAATAATGTACCTTCCTAGAAATTGAGCCACAAAAATTGTCATGTTCTTACTACCTTAACCTATCATTAAATTAAAATATTTAAACTGAGGGCCCGAAGAGAGAATTTATCAGGTTTTTGAACTTCCAGTTAAATAACGTATTATTGCATTAGAGACAGTGAGCCCTGGGCCCAGGATTCTCCTTGCTTACATGGGGCCCCAAATTTTGGAGAATGCTTTTTCAGTACTTGAATAACGCAAAGTGATCTATTATTTATTTTCTATCCACAGAAGAGGGCCCCTACCAAACAATTTGAGTTTTCATTTAATGGCAAAATTAAGAAAAAAATTGTAATAATTTTGGGAGGGCCCGCCGGGTGATCGCCCGGTAGCCCGACCGGCCAGTCCGCCCCTGGTGATTGAGATCCATTATAAGTTATGGCGGAAGCATCTGTTTGTCTTTCGAAGGAATCAGCAATCAGCAATTCAGTTACGAAACCGAAGATCTATCGACATATCATTCTGTTTCAGTATGAGGGCCAGTGGCGGCGCCAGGGGGTGGTATGGGGGGGGTAATTACCCCCCACTTTTTTCGAAACATGGTCTACATATTTCGTTTCAAAACGGGTTAAAAAGCACTAGGCAGGGGTAGATCATATTTCCTAAGGAAATTTGACCTGGTACAATGCACTGAAACGAGGCGATTAGGGCGTGGTCTCACTGGCTACGCCCATTACCCTCCCACTCGGCAATAGCTGGCGCCGCTACTGATGAGGGCATTTAACAAAAGATAGCTTAAAAGAAATATCGGTGTTTTTTGACAATTTCTTCATCAAGTAATTTTCCATAACCTAAAATGGCAGTTTCTAAAGCATAAAGTTTCGGGGAAAATGAAAGTACCTCGCAAAGATCTCACCCCCCCCCACCCCCCCTAACATTTTCTCCTCGAATTTAGAAGAGTGCCCTCGTGGCGCCGCTACTGCATGGAATCTCTCCCGAAATGCATTGCATTTCAATTAACCAATATAAAATTCTGAGAAGAGAAATTTCGTTTCTCTATTCTTTACAAGATGCCAAGGCGACGCAAGTGTGGGGGCAACGTAGAAAAGACTGCAAATGCTAACATTTACGAATCAAATATCAAGAGACGCAACGGGGATGCTACAGCTTGCAAAGAGGATATTTTTGTATGTCAGCCTAATCCCTGCAGAAAAAATATTTTGGAAATTGTCCGTGTCGAGAAAGGGAAGTGCGAAATTATTGGAACCCCTTGCAAGAATCTGGAAGGCACATTAAAGAAAGATCTGCATAATGGCAGCAGAATCTTCTGTGAGATGGTCAATGAAAGTGGCAAAGTTGTTTACTATTCCATTCAAGGAAATAGACTCGAGGAAAAAGCAAGTCTCGAACAAAAGGAAAAGGCTCTTTCTTTCAAAAAATGCCTAAAGTACGTCAGCCATTTCGTATTTTGGTTTTTTGCAGCTTATGGCTTGATAAAATTCACATTGGGATTCGAGCTGTGGATACCAGAAGAATATATTTCAAGATTTGTTCAAAATATAGTCCCTGCGGTTGTAGCTATTTTAAGACTTCTAAAAGAATGCTTCACTCTGACATCGAATATTACTCAAAAGCTCTGATGAGTTATTTCTGTAAGTACTCTTCAGCAATGTTAGTTAATCTTACATGTTTTGATGCGTATTTGTCAGTAACCTTGTTATAATTATACCCAATTAAGTTTTTGCAACTTTTGTTGCTATGTACATAACTTAATGCTGAGAATATACATGAAAGGAAATTATTTTTTTTTTCATTTTTCATTTTAAAATTATTTATGCACGGTAGCCCCGTCAGTCATGACTGATTTTCAGGGGGCCGTGCCAAAAACATTACAAATTAAAAAATCTACTAAAATTAATAACAAAAAAAGGAAACTAATTACAATCATAAATAATTTATTTACAACTATTTGCAATAAATTTACAAAAAACCCTTTATCCTGTTCTTAAAAGAAGATAAAGAGGGAGCTTGCTTGGCCTCGCGGCTGAGATCATTCCAGATTTTTGCTCCACGAAATGCGAACTCCAGATTTTTGCTCCACGAAAGTCCATTACTAGTTTTCATGAATGGCACTAGCAAGTCAGTTTCGGCATTTCTAAGGTTGATACAATTGCGTTCAGAATTTCTAACAAATAAATTCGAGAGATAATCAGGCGCGAGACCATTAACAGATTTATAAACAGTTGTTGCAGTCTCACTTCTGATCATATCCCTTACAGTTGGCCATCTTAACTCTGTAATCAAAGCTTCAGCAGGAGCATCGTAGCTGCTATTTGTAATAATTCTAGCGGCTCGATTCTGCAATTTTTGAAGCTTAACCAGTCGGAACTCTGCACAGCTCCCCCACACAGTACAGCAGTACCGAAAATGTGGCTCTACAATACCTCTATATAATTTGCAAAGTACATTTTTTGGCAAAAATTTCTTTGCATATTTTAAAAAACCTAACGAGCGGGAGACTTTGGCTTGAACAGATTTAATTTGCTCGTCCCACACGAGGTATTGGTCAACTTGGACACCAAGATACTTAATACTGTCGACAATTTCTACAGGGGAATCATCGATAACGAATGCAGGTGAACCCACAGTGTTTTCACCAATCTTTTTCAGATTTGGTCTAGATCCAATTACCATTGCCTGAGTCTTGGTTACATTCAAAGACAATTTATTGCCCTGAAGCCATTCTTTCAAACATTTCAATTCGTTGTTGAGCGTTTCAGTTAGATCGTCAATGCTCTTAGAGGAATAGGATATGCTAGTATCGTCGGCGTACATCGTAACTTTGCAGTTTTTCAAGGCGAATGGCAGATCATTTATATAGATTAGGAAGAGTAGTGGACCTAAACAAGAACCTTGTGGGACACCACAGTTGATGCTTCCGATGTCAGATTGCACTCCATTAACCTTAGTGAATTGCTGCCTACTGCTAAGATATGATTTGAACCATTGAAGCTCAAGACCCTGAATTCCGTACTTAGATAGCTTTTGAATAAGTATGGCATGATCAACAGTATCAAAAGCCTTTTTCAAATCAATGAAAATATTTCCTGTAAATTTTCCACGCTCAATATTAATGTGCCAGTCATTAGTGCCAGAAAGCAAGCAAGTTACAGTGGAATGCAGAGCTCTAAAACCTGATTGGCCAGAATACAGAAGTTTATTTTTGTCTAGATAATCATATAATTGGTTGTAAATCAATTTCTCAAAGAGTCTTGCCAGAAATGGGAGCACAGAAATCGGTCTATAATTGGAACGATTGTTTTTTTCTCCACTTTTAAAGATTGGGGCAACCCTTGCAGTTTTCCAATTTTCAGGAAAAACTCCAGTGGCAATTGAGAGGTTAAAAATGTCACAGAGAGATTCTGCAATGACAGAGAATGCGATCTTTAGGAAATGGTTAGCAATGCCATCAGGACCGAAACCCTTGGACGTTTTGAATTTGCAAAAAACCTTTTTTATCTGAGGAACATCAAAGGCTTGTAATTTAAACTGTAAATTTTCAGGGTTCACTTCCAGCTTATCTTCAACAAGGGGGTTGGCTTTCTGTGGAATTTTGTCACTAAGAGATTTGCCAATATCACAAAAGAAATCATTCATTGTCTGAGCAACAGCATTATTATCGGTAACATGCTTACCATCAACATCAAGTGACTGAATTTGAGTCGTTTTTGATTTCTTATTGAGAACCATGTTAATGGTTTTCCAAGTGTTTTTAAGATCACCTTGGGAAAGGGCAATCTTATTCGTAAAATAGTCGCGCTTTAAATCTTTGTTTAATCTATTGACCCTATTTCTCATTTGTTTATAAGCATCCATGAAAATTTTGGACTTTGAGCGCACAGCTGCCAATTTCAACCTGTCTCTTGTAGCAGACAAACATTTGAAATCCTTCGTCAACCAGGGGCAAAACTTTTCTGAAACCCTCCTGCAGCGTAAAGGAGCATGTTTTTCTAGAATCAACGAGAACATATTTGTCCATTGCTCAACGATGAGGTTTATATCATCGGTATTTGAAACAATGCTTTTCCAGTCAATTTGTTGAAGATCACTAAGAAAGTTTTCTTCGTTGAAATTTTTCATTTGCCGAGTGGAAATGTTTTTGTGCTGTTTTTTAGCAGTATCTCTAAATCTTTTAACACAGTAGACCAAATAGTGATCACTTATTGTTGTCTCATAAACACCAGATTCTACAATAAAAGCTTTATTAGTTGTGGCAATATGATCAATCAGAGTGGCAGTTGTAAGAGTTTCCCTTGTACTTCTTTTGATCAACTGTTTTAGACCGAAACGATCATAAATGTCAAGTAAGTACTTCGAATGTGGTTGAAGGTTATCGGGGGTACAAGTATCCTCAGCCCCAGAAACTATTGGTAAAAAATCACAGTTTGTGTCGCCAAGGAGGATTATATCCCTGTTCTCCTTGTCGAGAACCTGTAAACACTCTTCCAGTTGACGAAAGATTTCAACTGACGCGTCAGGAGGACGGTACCACGACATAACAAGAAACGGTGCAGCCTTCACAGGTTTCACCTCAATACAGATACCTTCTAAATTGGATAGAGGAAGGTCCGTCCTGACAGTGACTTTATCAAAAGATGCGTCTTTTATATACAAAGCTACACCTCCACCATTGCGGTTACGATCACTTCTTTTAATCGAATAGCCCTCAATACTGACAAGATCATTGTCTATTTTATCATCAATTTTAGTCTCATTAACGGCCAGAATATGAATCCCAAGGTCATTAATAAGAAGACGAATCTCGTCAATATGACGTAAAAGGCTATTCACATTAAAAGAAGCAATCGCCATACCCTTTTTGAAGCCTAGACTTGTAGTGCTGTTGGTGACATGATTGTGTAAGGGAGCTGATGCAGAGGTCTTCCCAGTGGCCGAGCAATCTCCCTCTTTATCTTTTACCTCAATCTTATTTAGTCAAAAATTTAATGCACGAAGTAAATTGTTAGAAAGAATGTTATCACCATGTCGGTTGAGATGGATCAGACTTCTGTTAAGATGTTGGTTGGCATGTATGTTGTTGTGTTCCAAAAAGGCAAAATCATTCTGAGAGCACAAGTCCTGGAGAACAAAGTTTACTCTCTTTCTCTTTGATTCATATCTGTCACCACGTGTTATAAGACCGGAAATAACGACTTCAATACCTTTATCGCTAATTGACTTAGCCAGATCGATAATTTCCTCAGCAATTTGCACCTCTGTTTTTTCTTTTCCATCAATTTTCAGAGAAAGGTCATTTGTGCCACTGTGCAGTAGGATTAGGTTAGGCTTTCTTTCAATCGAAGGCTGGGCATAACTATGCATGTCTCTGATTGTAGCACCATTGAAATTCTTGACAAAAATATTCATCCCTTGAATTCCACACTTTTCCTTTAGTTCCCAGCCATTTATATTTTTTACAAGAGAGTCACCCATAATGACTGCAGTGCGTTTACTTCTTGATTGCGAACGATTTTGCGTTTTGTAGCGGTGTTTAACGTCCCCGGTGTCATTTCCTGACGGCAGCTGCTCGTTTAAGGCATTTGAAGAGGAACTTGGTGTAACAGAATCAGGAGGTATTGTAGATACTGCATCCTCGACTGCATCTTTGTTTACATTTTGATTGCATCTTTTCCTGACGGAGCTGATCGTTGCGACTTCAGGGACCTGTGATGCTTCAGCAGCGTTGACAATACCACTGACATCGCTAACGCTGACATTTGGGGCACTGACCGGTGAAGTTGAGGCTTCCTCGTTGTAATTTATTTCGGTTTGCACTTCAGGATTCACAGCATTTACAGAATTGTTAACCTGTTCACATGAACTTGTTGCAGAATTTAATACGCTTGATTTCATTCGTCTTTGTCTCCTATTATTTGCTTTACGGGTATTTCTATTGTTGTTTGGACTTCTATTGCCATTTGTTGTTTGTTTTGTATTCTCGTACACAATAGTTGGACCTTTTTTATTGTCAGCTTGATTGTCCGAGGTATCATGTGATCGATCTTGAAGATTTCCATCATGGCGAAGCTTTGATTGAAGATCAATGTTTTCCAGCATGAGGCGATGGCATTTTTCCCGCTCCTTTGACAGAAGCTGATTCAAGTCAGCAACTGATTTTGATAGCTGACTGGCCGTTTGGAAAATTGTAGTATCAAGCCAAAAAGGTGCCATTGAGTTATCAAAATCGGGACTGGGTGGGTCCCTGTTTATGGTTGCACGTGCACTAGATGCATCAAGTTCTTCTGAGGCTTGTTTGACGCCATGATTTGATTTGAGCGATAAGCTTTTTAGCTTCGATAGTTTTTCTCTAACTGGTTCATTGTCAGCTTCAGTTTCATTCGTAAAATAGGATTCTTTGATATATAATAAATCAGCACGAACCATTTCATCTAGAGCATCTGAAACCATTTCTTTATTTAGGCCATGCAAGGACTCAGCTTCACGGCAGATAAAATCTCTATCAGGACGTTTCTTTTTGCCACGAATAGCTGCAATAATATTAAAGATTTTGTCCATGTCATTTTCAGTACCTTGGTCAGTACCCATTGCTCGTATCGCTAAAGAAAAATCTCAATTCCAGTGAAAAAAGTGAGAGCAGATACTCTCTTCGAATAACAGATTCGAATTTTCAATTATGGGTGTCTTCCACAGAAATTGGTGTAAAAGTTAATGTCCATTTCAGTTATACCTTAGAAGTGGGCCAAGATGGGAACCCACATGCAATCTTAAATTGATGATTTCAACAAATATTAGGAAAAATGCCCTGATGACTTAATTGAATGATTGCAAAATCTTAAGCTATAAAACCTTTAGATTTTTTCATCAAATTCAATCAATTTGATGTTATTCTTTGCACTTTAAATAGCTTTTAGCTACTCCCCTGATACCTCAGAATAGCAGGTAGCTGATGAGAGATACAACTTTTGAACTTTTTTCTGTTAATAATCCAATTATATAATACAAAAACAAGTAACAAAGCAAAGCCATGGAACAGTTAGTACATCATACAGCCCAAAGCTCCAGAAGTAAATTTGTAGCATTACAAATTATTGTTATAATAAGAAATTCTAACTTTTTCCACACATTTTACAGTACAGATTTGGTACAGTTCCATAGGATAAGTTTTTATCAACTCTGGGGCCAATTTTATGTCAAAACAAGCATTAATTTCTAAGGAAGCTTTCTGCAGCAATTTAAAAGCCATTAGCAAACTCATAACATTTTGTTGGCCATGGAATTCCAGATGCCGGCCTCTCAAATAATACTTGTTTCTTTTGAACATCAATTTTTCGGATCTTATCGTCAGTCATCAGATAAATCATATGGTTATCAACATCAAGTGTCAATCCGGACTCTTCAATTAAGGCCACTCTTTCCCAAGGCCCCGCAAGATAGGTCAAAGACCCTGAAACAGAAATAACCATACTAAATATTTTTAATTAGCAAAATTTGAGCTTTCAAGTATAACAGCTTATTTAAAACACAGAGAAGAATTAAAAATACCTTAGATATATAACTACCTTAGTTAAGTGTCAAGAATTTGTTCTGGCAAATGCGATTTGATTTGACTGTAAGCCCTTCATTCTAGCAACATTGATAATAATGCGAATGTGTTAGTATTTCAAGGATCCTTCACTGCAAACAGGGACATAGCCCTGGTCCTGATCAAATTATTGAGTCGAAAACAATAACAACATGCATATGATTGAAAATCAAGTGTTCCTCTCTAGTATATAAATAAAGTTGAATTTAATTTTATAACAGTGAATAGCTTTTGTCTTTAGAAAACATTTTAAGATATGTCATTACTTAAGATTTGTGAATGAAAATAAAGGTATTTTTTAGATGTTGTCATAACATTTATCAATAGGTGTGTCAATATTTGTTTAACAATATTCTGGCACTTTTGAGATCATATTTCAGGCATATGATTAACCTTACTCATTGGACTCCCATGTTGTAGATGCAATTCTGAAAATGCCAAGATAAGAAATAGATGAAAAGGGAATAGAAAAGAATGATGTAACTTTTTGCCTTTTTAACTAAATATTAAATTTTTTTTACTTTTTAGTATCATTTTTAACTTGCTAATGTATCTTTACTTCAGAAAATTTATGTTTGAACTTGGTGATGTCTTCTTTGTTGTTTACAATGCTGTACTGATAAGACTCATTTAAGACAGATAATTCTTGGGAAACATAATAGGTATGAGGTTTGTTGGTTTTTCATACCTTTATTTAGATCCAACTCTGCAAGGAATGTGGCATATTTAACTCCTTCCTGCACACCTGGTGGTGTTTGTACAAACCCAAACAGCTTGCCAAAAACAGGGTCATAGACAAGACTGCCAATACTATAATGTTTGAAAGGCAAGGTCAAATACTCTTTAGAGTCTCCATATTCCATCACACTGATTGAGTAATTAAAGCTATCATAATATGGAGTATCAGCAACAGTGAAAAATCGCTTGTTCTTTGAGTCAATAGAGCTGCCACCATATGATTTATAACTGCTGTGCATTAGCTTTGAATAGGACATAGTGTTGAAATCCATCTAAATTGAAAAATATGTAATTTTATTATACAGAAGAGCCCAAAAATTATTGATATAGATTGTGGTATTGAAATTATGAAGTTTTGTAGTGACTTATTGCTACTTTCATAGATCATAAGAAAATGGTGTTGTCTTTGATAGTATTACACGATGTTTTAGTTAAGCCATAACACTAACCTTGTCAGGTTCCTGATAGTCAAAGGTAATTTTAACATTTTGTCAAATTCTTTCAGTAGTGGAAATTATGGGGCTGCAGCTAACTGCCCTCTCCCCTTTCAATAGCTTATGACTAAGACAATCTTAGAAATCAGACATTTTGACATGGGAATTGTTAGAAAAAGGAATTGGTAAATACACCACAGACATATAGAAACATTATTCTTGACAAAAATAATGAAAATGATTTGAAGTTTACTTTTCATTCCATAGTACTACTTATAATTGAAATAAATCCTTATTGGTGACAGAAGGTATTATGAAAAGATTAATTACCTTTGAACCCATGTGATAATCTCTAGGGAAGAGGAGCCTCGACCAGAAGCCAAGGAGGATATAATGGACTGAGGGGAGGGGCTAAAACATTTAAGAAGGCTTAACATAGAAAGACAAAACATAAAATAACTTTTGCAAGATTTTAAGTGTATTGTACACATTTTCGGAATTATTTCAACAAGCCCATTCAGCCCCTACAAAATGCTTCAAATTTTCTTTTAAAGATCTTTAAATTTCCCCCATTACACTTATTCATTTATATACATATAAAATGATAAAAGCAGTTAACACCTTAATAACTGTATGCTTAGAGCCAAGTTGAAAAACATAGGCAAATCCATTTCCCTCTTCATCACATTCTATGTTGTCAATAAGGATCCCATTCACAGGAATTGTCCCAAGCACCTTCCTATTTTCAAGGTCAACAACAACCACTCGTGGGCTATTCACATCATTCACAGCAACAAGAAAGGTCATTTTAGACTTGCATATTGCAGTTGAGAAGCTTGGTGTATTGCCTCTAATATTTACCTGAAAAAATTTAAAAAATCAATTATAAGGACAGTGTGAAGAAATGTTGGATGTGGTTTCTTTGCTGTCTCTTAAAATGTTTTTGTAATTGGTAACAAGGTGCATGAGGCTATAGAAATATAATAATATTATTATTATCTAAAGCTTTCTTGCAGTCATGTGTTATGTTGTGATTAAGCTTATTGGACAATGGACACCTATAGAACCTCGCTGTTTCCTGTGCTGTTTGATTTGAGTTTTGTCTTACTGTCATACTAGGCCTGCTTTGTTAAAAGAACATTCATAATTAATGTATGTATTTGTATTTCATGTTTGATCCCAGCTCCAGAGAAATTTAACATAGACAAGTAGCGACTTGCCAAATTGAATTCTTCATCCATTCTACATACTCAATCCAGTCCTTTGCAGCAAAGACTATCAGCTAAGATTAGATTTGTAAATCATCAGAATGTGAAGTCAGTTTTTTCAAAACAAAACACAAAGTTCAAAATTCTTCTTGATTTGGTAAGGATCATTGTATTATTACCCACTGCTCAAGTGTCTTTCGTTTTGGCTAAGAATTTGTGATTTTCTCTTCTCCAAAAAAGTGAAAAAGGTACTTTCTTGTCAGCTGACAAACTTTTATCATGTTACCTCTGGTGTACATCAAATCTGCCCTGGCACAATTTCTCAAGCAACTTTTGTCTGTCTCAAACCTGAATAAGGGTCTCAGCAAGTATTTAGCTTGCTCCTTTTCATACTAGCTAGAAAAATACCTATTATAACATAGTGTGATGACATCTTATTTAAAATATCAACTTTATTGCAGTTCCCATTTTCTTAATAAACTGGAAGTAAAAAAAATTCCTTTTGCAAATCAAATTTGTCTCAGTCATAACAACAAACAAATTCCACGACTGTCTCAGGTGAAACGAAAGGATTTTGTGACCTGACTTGCGTCACTTTGCACTCTCGAGGTCTCCGCTACAATGCCACATTATGGATATTTTTCTAAGAATTAGTGTGGAAATCTTATGAAAACGATAAGAAATCATTGCTTATGATTTGAAAACAACTCTGCTCTGCAATCAGCCTGACGAAATCTATAGTGTGGTGTGCGTTGCCACTGTCTCGCCTTAGTCAGGGCATAGTCCTCAACTCAAGGGCAAGAAACAAAAGACAAAAGTCACGACTGGTTGGTTGTCAGGTTGTTGAAAAGAAATGCTTCCTACCTCAGTGGCATTGGGAACAAGAACATTGACATCAAAGTCTGGCAGGCCAACACTAATGATGTTTAAAACAGTTTCACCAACGACGGTTACTCCAACCAATCTTTCTTTGCTGTTCTGACCTCTGGCAAAGATAGCTTGACGACCAGAACAAATTGAACAAAGAAAGGCAGCGAGCAAGGCAACAGTCAACCCAATCTTACGAAACATGGCTGGTTCTCTTGGCCGTTCTTCAGTTTTGCTGTCAAGCTTTCCTGCTTTCCACCTGTAAACTTCGTCCTCTCTCTCGGCGCAAAGTGATTACACGCTAGAAACTGCGTCTTTTATAGATAATAAGACTTACAAGTCATACTTTTCAAGGATGTACATCTTGCTGGTATCAGACAAATCTAAATTTGCTCCCAACGCCCATCCAGTGAAATTCAATGGTCCTTTTGCATGCTTTATATTTATGCATACTATTCTTTATTTTCCGTGTGAAAAATCAACAGAAGTGCGAGTGGGGGGGGGGGGGTAATTGGATTGCAACTTTTCTTTGGGCAAATCCGGTGGATTGCCTTAATGGGCTTGAAATTGTGAGAGCTTCTGAGGGGTTTCGAGAACTGTGCCCGTTGAAGTAACTGACAACTATAATCAAAGACAAAATTGTTGAGATAAAATGCAATTTTTGCAATCTTCTACTTTACGTTGCCCCATCACCCCCGAACAAATGTTATACTAGTAGTTTATCATTTGTGCTTCAAAAACATGCATTTAACATTGAATGTGGGGAGGGGGAAAGTTATTTTTGAAAAAACTGAAAAAGTAAACTTTTCTTGAAGATTCTCAACTATTTTTGTCATGGATTGAAAGAGTTGTCTAATGTTACCTCACTATAAAATAGTCTTAAAATGATGTTCACTAAATTTTTAGATTTTAAAAAGCCAGTTAAAGAACAGACGTATAAAAACATGTCCTTTTCGTAAGCAAAGCACATAGGGCGACGTTTCTAATTTAGTTAATTTTGCTTGACGGATGAAATGATTTGCAAGTGAACTCGCGTAACTTGGGGTTCGTGACATGGCAAAAAGTCTTTTGGGCTGGTAACTCGTTGACATTATTGTTGACACCCGTGAGTGACTCCCAACAGACCTTTTTGTTTTTGTTTTGTGGGGTCAGCCCTGATTAATAAGAATGGGACATCGCTAAAGCAGCCGGAACAACATAAGAAGTGACAGAGAATTGAGTTCTTTACAAAGGCACTGAGAAAATCTTCATCCCCTTCCGACTTCCCTCACAAAGAATCAGATGTACCAATCTACAAGGCTTGCCAAAAGTCTTGGTACACTAACATCAGTTTTCAAGGGCAAATTCAGCCATTCCCCTTTCCCTCTTTGAAGAATGTTGGTTTTCTACAAAAGGACGTAAGGGGTTAGGAATAATGCTTTTTTCTGCAACTTCTATCATCATCATTACATTTACATTTAACAACCCTTTGGGTCATGCAAATGTCTGCCCAGTCAACTATAACATTAAAATTAGTTGATTTCGACATAGGTTGTAAAAGATATCCGAATTTGCCTGCATCACAATACTGTCTGGCAGGCTATTCCATACAGAAACGATTGAATAAAAAAATGAAAACCTAACAGCATCAACCCTTTCGAATTTAGGCATGATCTTCAATGAGTTAGAGTTCCTTGTCATTGAACAAGTTGCAGGGGAAAAGAAAACGTTAGGGTCCAAAGCAACCTGATTTGTAAACATTTTATGAACATATTTCAGTTGGAATAGAAATCTACGAGATTCAAGTGAGTTCCATTTCAGTTGTTGCAATAAATCTGTCACGCTAGATCTCTGACGGTACTCTCCCATAACAAAACGAGCTCCGTTTCTTTGGACCTTTTCGATTCGTTGTTTTAGTTCATTAGTATGCGGTGACCACACTTCGCATGCGTATTCAAGGTGAGGGCGCACCAGCGTGAAGTAAAATTTTTCACGCACCTGGCGTGGACTTCTAGAAAAGTTTCTCCGAATCAAACCAAGAGATCGATGATATTTTTCTAAAATATTGACATTGATTAGGAAACAAGGGGTGCGGAAATAGTAGTACCCTGGAAAAGAATTGAAAAATATAAAAACACAACGCAAATTACTGGGTGTTCCAAAACATTTTCTGAACATATTTCAGTTGGAATAGTAATCTACGTGATTCAAGTGAGTCCCATTTCAGTTGTTGCAATGAATCTGTCACGCTAGATCTCTGACAGTACTCTCCCATAACATTCTTTTGCCAATGATTTTAAGCGAAACAAAAGCATTCTATTAATCGGAGCATCTTAAAATGTTGCACTTTCACATCTACTAGCACTTTCACAAACTAACAAAATAAAAAACAACGCTAGGTGAAGTCAGATTTATCATCAAAAATAATAAAAAGTTTTGAATAAAATTTTAAAGAAGTTGTACAGAGTATCAATTTGTCACGGGCAGCTACGCTATTTTTGAAACACTTAAAAATTCATGCGAGCTTTGATTCTTTCGACTCGCTAGGAATTGAGTTCCTCATTACAAATGTACATGTAATCCTTTTTAGACAAGTTTCCTAACAAATATTTGTGTTGTGATGTTACTACATGTATGATGCTTATATACACTCATCTTCAAAAGAAAAAAATCAACGTTGAATACTCCAGTTTCTTAACGCTTTAGGAAATTTCCTAACGACGTCGTTAATTTAAAACATTGAGGTCCTTTTGTTCAGTGGCGTGCTGGGGAAGAGATCGCAGGGGAAAAGGGGCAATTTGGCGCCACTTATTGTGCCATCTTCAAATGTTCCTTCAAAGTTTCGGAAATATTCAGTAAAGTACAAGAGTTCGGAAGCACGCCGATCTATATCCATTTATCTGTGGACGTACCAAAAGACCTCCAAATGAGGAGAGGGGGTAGTCAATCAATCACTGATAAGACGTGAAAGAAAATGTTCAAAATGAGTATGTTATTCTTTGTAAAACTTAACGGTATGTTTGAGTATCGTTACCTGTATCGTTACCCTGGGTACCAGACTCACTCCATATAAAACAAAAGTGATTCTAGTATCCAGGGGGGGGTGGTTCTGTATCACTTCACAACAATGATAATTAAGGACGTCATTATTGACGGAGGTTAGGGGTAGAAAGACGGGGTGAACTTTTCTAGGGATGTGGGGGATGTTCAGAAAATGCATCCAAATAACCACAAAATCGCCCTAGACCCATAGAAGATCCTGGACAATACCCATAAGCTTTCTTCAAAATATGGCCCCATTGCCATTTGAGGTAGGCCTTGTTTGGGTATACTATGAATTTGCCTGATTTAAAAAAATTACCTGAAATTCTTTAGCTGCTGACACCATCCTCCGCAATAAAAGGGGATCGATTCAAAAAAATTAACATTATATTATCAGACCTTCGAACCCTTTAGTCAGATTTTGTATATATTGGAAAAAGTTCAAGATATAGGTAAACTGTCTGAGGCGGCACCATGGTTGCCGCCGAGGGAAAGGAAAAATTCGAATTTATATGCTTCCAGTTTGCTGGAAAATGCATTTTTTGAAGCAATTTTTAATAATGCAAGTTTTCTCTTGAAAGAGTATCTACAGGCTGAAAGCTATTTGATGGCTTTAATCAATTTTCTTGTGTTGTTGTTAAATTGTTTAGCTTATGCAACAAAAGTTTTTTCAGATTGGAACATAATCACTGCGTTGTCTTCCTGTCATGTTTCTTGTCATTTCAGTGAAACAAAACTCCTTGCACCCTCCCAATGATTTTATGAAATGGAGCCTAATCTGGACATTTACCGCCAAGCCCAACATTATCATTGGGTTTCCTAAA
The DNA here is from genome assembly GCF_013076305.1 of Rhopilema esculentum. Next base: position 7,206,939 of record NW_027019541.1, on the reverse strand, counting down.
AAACACCTACTTACTTCGGTACGCCCCTGGTATCTACTGGATTTAGCGTGCGATCTTGAGATGGTGAGTAAGAAAGAAATGGTGGTATGTTGCAAGGTGATTATTGTTCTTTTCAACTTTAGTATTGTTGGGTTCTTTTATGTAAATCTTCCTTGCTTGCTAGCTATTTGGAAAGGGCGCCTTCGTCCCCTATAAAGTGAAAATTCATTTTTTGCGCCATGGCCCCTCACTTTTTTGCAAAACAAAAGAGCTTCTTTCTAAACAATAGAGCTTTTTTCAAAATCTTTTGTAATGATTGTCAAATTTTCTCCTGCCTCCCCCCCAATTTCCAACCTGCGTTGGAGCCCATGAATCGTGTTGATGGATTTTTACAAAATTTCGACGTTTTATCCAGTACTTGTTTCTCTCAACGAGTTAAAATATAACTGTATGTAACAGCTCAAGGCCCACAGGGCTCCAAACTATATATGCTGACCATGCAGAAACCATAGCAACAGTTAGGGCCTAGAAGCTAGGAGGAACTGTCGGCCATGTTGCCTTGGTCTTTTGATCTGCGAAGCAAAACTATTTTTCTGTCAATGCTGGAAACCGAAAAAGGGTTAAAGAGTGGCGAAGTAAAGTAGCTTTGAAATGTTTAGATAGATACATGTGTACTGTGTTTTTAAAGCTTCGGTTTTAGCATAATAGAGCTTTAGGCCCTGTATAGGCCTTATACGTATAATATATGTGTAATAATGCGGTCGTAGTCCTGTACGACACGGCTCATGAATGCCAATCAATTAAACAGTATCAAATGGCTTGTTAGTATTTTATTGCTATCATATTTCCCAGTCTGAGTATAGGCCAACTCTGCGTTACAGTTAAGTTTGATTGAGACCATCGGAGTATTTATTCTAAAAGATGGAATCGCGGGAAAATTTTGTGAAGCCCCAACATCCACTGCCAAAGGAAATTCAGTCAATGAAACCTGACGAAACTGTTTGCCAATTTTGTGGGGTGAGTTATTTGATTCATAACGAAATAAAGAAACTGGAGGAAGAAATATTGTTTTTACAAAAGAAGTTAAAACAGTACGAGGGATTTGATGAGAGGGAGGAAAACTTATTGCAACAACTAACACATGAACGCTCAAGAAGTAAGGAATTGGGAGATAAGCTGCTGTTAAAGGAAGAAGGGTAAGTTTCTGTCACAATTTTTTTGAAATGAATAAGAAAGATTGTTGGCTTTTCATGCAATTTTTACTAGATAAACCTGCTTTTTTATTTTTTATTTATAACTCAAAAAGCAAGAAAACAGTGTTGTATAAATGTTTGCAGGGCTTTAACGTCCAGAAATCAAGGGACCCGATCAAAAACTCCTGTGGTTAGACTGGGGTGTGCGAATCAAACTTTTTTGATAACACAAAACAATAAATTTTTCTATCGAAACAGTAAACTTAACAAAACTTCTAAAATGAACTGAATGCTACATTGTATCTAGTTGTGTTCATGTTCATTCTCAATGAGGCCAAGTCTTCTAGATTATTCCAAAGAGAGTGAATTCTACAAACGATCAAATTATTGTTAAGGTTGCTACTGTGCAACATGTCAGTGACACAGATGTTAACTATTTTAGAAATGTGACAGGTTTCAATTTTGTTCAGCCAAGTTAAAGAAAATAACAGAAGAAAATAGTTTTAGCAAATAAACCAAAAAAGCATCTCCCCTCTTACCAAAGCAAAGAACAGTTTATATAGCATCAGTTAAAGGTAGGCCCTGTCTAATTCATATAAAAACAGAGCTGAATGAACTTGTTTGTTAAACTGTGTTCCCATTGATATGCTTGTAAACAGAGTCATTTGATAACGATGTTTAAAGTCATCAATCTAAAACAAGATCATTTGAAAACAAATCATTTTAATGAGAACAGTGAAAACAAAGTCATCCAAGAACATAGTCGTTCTGAACTGAATTGTTTTAGCAAGAGAAGCAAGAAAATTGTTTTAGCAAGGATTCCATGTGAAAAATTACAGAAAAGGATTTTGTCAATTGATTGACCTATTAGCATCCAGTAATCATTCTTTTCACCAGTATGTGTGCCTGCACTCTCTAGTGCCCCCCACTGAAAGCCCCGACTGTTTGATTCTTAGATTAAAGAGACTATATTTCAACCTATTTTTCATTGCTTATTTTAATTTATCAATTTATACTAATTTTTATTGAAACAGATTCAAGGATTTGGCAGACAAACTAAAAGAAACAGATGTAATAAAAAAAGAATTTGAAGTGAAATATGAATTATGCGATGCAAAATTACAAGAAAGAGAGAAAATTGTTTCAAATTTGATCATAAAGGGCAAAGGAATAAAGAAACTGCTAAAAGGTGTACAGGAAGTAATTTTTAATTTAAAAACAGAAAAGGACGCTCTAATAAAAGATTTTACAGAAGTTAAAAACCAAAAGGATGAGGAGTTGTTGAGGGCACTTATCACCCTAAAAGAGATTGCCTGTCAAAATGAAAAAGAAAAGAACCAAAAAATAACAGAGTGCAATGAAGTAGGTATTCTTTGTCAAGTGTATCTTAATTTCTTGCAGAGCTTAATACTTTTTAATTGTTTATTTTATTTTCACAAATGTGCTAGAATACTTACACCCAGCTCATGTCTTGGGATGAAAATTTGAAAGATATAAAAATAAATGTCTATTTTCCTATTCGGCAGGTCTGCTGGGATTATCCCTCCTTCTCTTGCTCTCATCTTTATGCCTCAGCAGATTGTTCAATTGAAGCTCTTTTAACTCCCATATTAATAATAATTCAGTGATTTCCTTTTCTGAGCTAAGGCTTTATAGATAAACCAACTTCTTTGATTATTGTGACCAATTAAGGTTATAATAACTTTGTTCTCAGTTTCCTTGTTTTTGTGGTCACTTTATACCACTTTCCCATTTTGCAGAATTATTAGGATGCCACAATCAGGCTACACCTGAAATTTTGTGCATCAGTATTTTGTTAACTGTACATTTAAAATTCATGTCTTACTTTCTTGAACATCATGGGAACAGAGACAGAAGTGAACAGGGATTGATGAAGAGTGTCTATGAAAAGAGCCAGCTCCCAAAAAATTTTCAATAAGTTTTTAAAAGCATAGACTGAATCATTTTCAGTGGCATAACAAACAGAAGGGATAATGAACAAAGTTGTCCCCCTTGTTTTGATTATACGTTCCCCCATGCCCTCTTGCACATCTCTATTGTGCAAAGTCTAGTGTCTCTTTTTGCCATTCTGTTCCCCACTCCATAAATTTCTAGGCCCAAGCTAATCTTACTGTTGTTTATGTGCGCAAGATCCAATGGCTTTGTATCTACCTCAAGTGTTTTGAACTTGGGGGGCACTTTGAGGGTGCACCCCAGAGAATTTCGGAAGGTTTGAGTAATGTATAGATAAGATTTTAGATTATGGGATATAGACAATTGAATACTAATGATTGATTTTCTATCGCTATGCTCAATGTTGATGTTAAGTGCACATTCATTTTAATAGTTGAGAAGAGAACTTGATGCCTGCAGAGGAAACTGCACTAAGCTGAAAGGTGATTTGGGCAGATTTGAGGAATTTGTTCAAGCTAAAAATGATCTAGAACGATCTTTATTGTCAAGAACCAAAGAGTTAGAGGAAAAGGCTGTCGAAAATTCAAAATTAGCTGGTGAAAAAGAATCAGTGTCTGATGCACTGAACAAAATCAAGTCACTATTGAGGTATTTTCTTTGAAATTTTTTCATATCCTTAAGGGGCAATGGAATGTATTCAGAAGAATGGGCTACTCTGGGTCACAGTGCTGGGTTTTAATGACATATTTGTTGCAGATGTATCTTCTGGAAAGTAGGTGACTACTTTAGCTCATGTTCTAAAAATTATCAAATACATTAGGTTGAGTAGGGTGCCATGCTCCTCTTGATTAAAAAGAGAGTAGAATGTTGATCACCGAAGGTACCTTAATACGAAGTTTCTTGGTACCAAGCCCTACCTCTCATGATCAATTTTTTCTTACCTATCGTTGCAACGGTTTTTAATAGCTTTCGGCTTAAAGTGAACCTTTTTTCAAAGCATCATAGTTTTCTCTCATCTTATTGTCACTATTCAACGTTTAATACTCTGAGGAATGTAAAGCAAACAAAACTTTGGTACGCTGTTTCCAGTTTGCTGTCGCGTGCTATTTTGCAGTAACTACCACTGGCCCATTAAAAGATATATGAATTTTTATATACATATCGCCCTCTGACTAATCTTAACAATAACTCTTTGCCATACAATTGACCATTTTGCAATGCCATCTTCTTCAGTAAAGAACATACAATATCAATAAACAGTATTTTCCATTAGTTGATTGTTCAAACGTTTTAAAACACTTTGTAAAGAGAACACTTAGAGAAAAGACTGTATGTGAGTTTTCTGTTACGAGACTAAAATTCGACGATGCAGCAAAATTCAAACTCATTTTCCTTGATCCGCTAATGGAAAAGAACCTCCGTATAACCAGAAATTACACATTTCTTCCCATCTCCCTGGTAATGAGCTGAAATCTGAGGTGATTTTGCCTGTTTGAAAAATCTGTTAGTTTCATTTCTTTGCAAGCAATTAGGCCTAAAGGCAACCTTTTTGCCAGTAGTTGCCGCTGTATACTTTTAAGTACCGTATAGACAACCATTTAAGTACCGTATAGACAACCATTTAAGTACCGTATAGACAACCATTTTACAACCATCGAATATATATGATCATACCGAAGAGGATGTAAGTTTAACCCGTGCCAAAAGTCTTGAACCGCTAACGGCAATTTACAAAGGCAATATCAATTCAGCCACCCCTTTGCAACAATATTTGGTTACTTTAAAACCAAGAAGGAGATTGTCTTGTTTGTATTTTCTTTTACTTTGTATGATATTTGTCTAGAATATCAACGTTGTTTTAGAGAGAAGGGGATGGGAGTTTTAATATTCTAGAAAATAAATGACAAATGTTAAAATACAGTACAATTTTCCTGTCGTTCCAATTAATTTTGGCAGGCATTGTATGTATGCAACAAATAATTTGTTGAATGCTGAATGTAGTTTGTTTTTTAGCGAGCGAAATCACAAGTTGATGGAAATGGAGTCTTCTTTGAAAGCTAGTGAGAGTACTTGTAATAAAGCAATAGAAGAAAAAACCAAGCTAGAAAGAGAATTTAATCAAGAGAAAGGTATTATTTATGAACAGTTAAAAGATCGGGAAGATCAAATTGAATGGTTGAAAAAGTCCAGCGACAAAGAAAAGGAAGAGATGTCAACAGCTTCAGTTCAATTAAAGGTAAGTACTCGTTGATTCTTTACTGTGCGTACCATGCAGGGGACTGCACAATGAGACCTGTATATAGGTGACACTTGTTGGACCGGAATAGCGGCCCTAGGTCCTTGAGGTTGTTGAGAGGCAGGGCCGTCGTGAGGGGGAGGCAAGGAAGCCAATTGCCCTAAGGTGTCGATGTCTAGAAGGCCTTGTAAAGTAATGAATTCCGTTTTGTGATAGAATTAATTAATAGTAACAAAATTATATCTTATACTAGTTAAACATCTCGAACGAATGAATGAAGTTAAGCCCTTCTAAAGGGCGTGTTCACAAAAATTGTCCGTTGAGAGGTGTCCAAAGTTTTACTGGGTTATGCACAGCAAGCATGTTTCTGTCAGCCTGGGTTCCAAACCTCTACTTTCAAGCTAGGGGTCTGAAACAAACAGAACCAAACCAGGAGTTTTGTACCCGGTGGGGGGGGGGTAACTTCCACATAAACTGGTACGGGATGTGCCATTTTTTGGGGTACCACTTTTCAAGAAAAAAATATATTTTTGGGTATTGATTTTGGTAAAATCAAAGATGATTTAGGCTTCAGTAAAAGGGCATTTGAAAAAAATTCCCAATTTTTGTAACTCTCATTTTATTTCGATGTTCAATAGGCATCTTACACGTTCATTTTTTTGTGGGTAGTGGTAAAAACGTCAAAAATAGGCCTAAATCTAGCTGCGAGACACATTTGTTGTCATAATCTTGAATTCTGATTGGCTAATGGAGTATGGAGAATTTTGGTCGCTCAGCCAATCAAAGATTTGGAACCTATGCTAGTAAAGGGTACTGAATTGACATATGGGTCTTTCCTGACAGGTTTTGAAGGAATGCCTTGATAAAGCAAAAATGGAAGTCGCAATGCTGAAGAAGGAAAGGTATTTTATAAATATGTGTCAAAATTTTTAGGAACCCTTCGGCGTGAAGATGACACCACTGTGTAACAACTGATGAGAAATGTCCTGTCCGGGGAGTCTTCTTCCGAAATACTGATTGACCCAGATATATTTCGCTTTCCCCGTGTATTCATAAGTTCCTTCTTTGGCACGACATAACAATGCGGTAAATTTTTGGAGTTCTAAGCAAATTCACCCATCTGACCCCGATTTATCTTTTGACCCCGAGCGCTGTCAACATGATTGCAAATTTTACCCCTCCGCTGCCAGTCTAAGACAAATTTTGTTTTCCCCTGCCATATGTAACTGCTGCTATTCCACCCGAAAAAATTCTCGCCGTGTTCGTTACACAGGGGTGTAAGATGAATTTTTGAATCTGAGGTTTAAGAAGGCTACTTGAGATAGATTGTTTTTATTTCAATCGGCATTTAGCTGCTTCAAAATTTATTCAATGTTTAGACAGACAGACGTAGGTAACGCAATGCACTCTTTTTTTATAAGAACAATTTTATAAGAAAACAAGCCTCAAAATTGGTCAAAAGTTAAGAACAAATAAAGAACAAGCTGAGGCTGAGCTTCTGCAAAATGCAATTTTGAGCAACGTTTTTTCTCAAAATTGGGGATTTTTAGCGATGTGTGGGTGCTTTTTCGGTGAATATTCAATTTTGTCAGCGAATTAAGGCTGTCTCGCGCACTTTGTTGGCAAATGAAGCTTGTACACCACCTTAGAGCGAAAAAGCTAGCAATAGCACTGCTTACACCCTATTAGATTAAGAATAAATTAAGAACAATCCAGCCTCAGATTTTCGAAAAAGTTAAGAATAGTCAGCCTGAACTTATATTTGCTGGTTCTTATAAAAAAGAGTGTATTTAGCCATCGACATATCGAAAGAGCAGTGAAACGAGCGTTTCGATACTTACAGGCAGTGGCGAAATTTGAGATTTTGATGGGCAAGGGGCAGCGGTGTAGTGCCATCAAAATTACAAGGGGGGTTCCTGCACAAAATATTGCTAAAACAATAAGTATATTGCAAAATATTGCAGAATGTAGAAATTGGTGGTTAGTATTCGGCATTGAAAGTGCGGCTCTGCCCCCTTGAGCCCCCTGAGCCCCGTAGTACTACATCCCTGGCAAGGGGCATCAAAATCCCTCATTATGTGACCTTTCTTTTTCCACTTCTTAGGTAAATATTCCCGATGTTGAGACAAAGGTTACGAGCTTTCCCTATGTTAGAAATGCATAGAGACCCCAGACTTCTGCCACTGTTTGAATTTTAGTGTGAATTAATCATATGCATCCTAGAGTGTTCGATTATGATCGGTTGTAGCCACAAAAATTCCTGCATAACATCAATTCCAATCTAAAATTCAAGTGGCAAGGACATAGTAAGCAACTGAATAACAGTTTTGCAAAACTTTCGTCCACAATGCTAAGTTCGATGATTGATTGGTAAAAAAGAGCCAATCAGCTGCGTCTTCAGTTAGCGGTAGATAATTTTGAGTTGTTTGACCTATTATTAAACAACTTGCAAGCCTGTGTTAAAAGGTAATAGCTTCTGCCTTTTTATCCGTATCGCGTTTGGACCATGTTTATATGTGCACCAAATGTCTCGCTTTTTGTCGTCCCAAGATTTTCCTTAGCCAAGCATCTAAGGTCAACTTTGCCATTTTTGAAACAACTTTTGGGGCTCGATTCAGTTGTTGTTTTGTGGGGCCTTTTTTACAATCTCTATTTATAATATCTGGGAAGCAATTGTTCCTCCAGCCCCAGTAAATTTCAATTTCCAGTAATTTCAAAAACTCTATGCTATTGTCCTTTTTTATATCAACAAAGCTTTACTCCTCCCCTCCCACCCCCCAGCAAGCTGATTTCCCTTAGTAAAGGCTATGCTATTTTGATAATCCACGTGTATCACAAAAAAGACAAAAGCTCCTTTGGATTGCTGAATTACATGTGCTTCCTTTTAAGAGAGGATATGATTGCTGCTCATCAAAACAGAATCGCGCAGCTGAGAGACAGCTTTAAACAGAAGATGCTGGAAGCTGATTCATGGCCTAAGAAGGTTAGTTTTATTCCGATCGTATGCGTGCGTTCCACTGTATGCATTCGATCGTGTGCATTCGATTGCATGCGTTATGGTATGCGTTCGATGGGGGCGCAGTGTATTGTCTTTAAAATATATATCGTTGGGCCATCTGACACAGCGTATTTGTAAAGGTGATTAACCTCATAAGGGTCGGTGAAATGCAATCTTCTCTTTATCTTCCCATCACACAAGAAGCAGAGTCAACCAGCGCACGAGGACGGTGGAGCATATTACAGATTGAGGGGGCTGAACATGCTAAAACCAAGAGCAGGGCTAAAACAACGATATTTCTGAAATTTTATTAGGGGGGGGGGGCGAAAGCCATGAGTACATGTTCCCTACTGGGTGCTCCTTGTTTCTGCCTAATCTTTCTGCAATCAAAAACTGCCTTATGAAATCAAGCCTGCTTGCTTTTGAAAGAAATATTTTCAAGCATGTATAAATAATAGAAAGCTATACAGGAATTTGGTTGCTTTTGTGGGTTTTTTAGTACCCTTACAGCACCCGTTTGTAACCAGCCCGGTAAAACCATCTCCAGTGAGAAATTTCCCGACCGGGTAGTTGCCTTTCGAAAAGGTGTAAGCCGGGCATAATTCCATTTCCCCACGTCCCCTGCAACCTGAGACTTTTCGTTCTCTAGTCACTCTTAAGTACGCTTTAGCACGCTGGCCATGCCTGTCCAAGACATGTTTCACTGTCATCCCCTGCCATTCAAAGACAAGTTTTGCTGCCCTCCCTAATTTACAAGCTGTCCTCCCGTTAAGAACAATACTCGCCGTTCTTGTAACACAGTGGTACTCCTGTCCCTCACCAACAAACGAACTCAATACTTAAATTCCTAAAGCCGTTTATGTAGAATCTTTAAAAATTAATATTCAACAAAATATTCAGCTTATGTGGGCTAAACATATGGAACACATTTGACTGATATCGCGCATTTAGAGGTATTTCATGATGCTCCTGTTGTGGAGAGTGAGGAACAGAAGTTTCGTGTTTGATACCTTTCCTTTTCAGAAGATTTTCAAAGTCATTTGATACATATCTCCGCCATTATCTGTACGCAAGGCTCCAATTTTACATGCAGCTTCATTGGTTGCAGAGGCTTCAAATTCTTTAAACCTCTTTAGTACCTCAGACTTCTTTCTAATGAAGTAGACTTTGACACATCTCGAGTAGTCATCAATGAATGTGACAAAATAACGCTTTCCTGAAAAGCTCTGTATGGACATTGGTCCACATAAGTCGCTGGAACTATCTGTAATTTTCTAGAAATCTTGATCCCCTCTGTTGACTTGGAAGGTTTTCTACTTATTTTACTTTCCGCACACCCTGTACAAAAGTCCATTCCTTGGATGGCAACTTCTTTGATGATCTTCTTCTTGACTGATTCCAATAGCTGTTTTCTATTTATATGTCCTAGTCGTTCAGGTTGCAAGCTAGTTTCGGAACATAGAGTAGCTAGTTTCAGGTTGCTGGGCCTCACTTGCTTCCTTTCGTGACATTCAAAGCTTTTATGACCCTCCTTGCCACAGTTGTAACATTTGCTTTTGAAAGGCCTGCTCATGCCCTTTTCCAGGTGCAATGCAGAGTCTCGATTAATTTTAGTCGTTGCGGTTGCTTTGAAGGCCTGTTTTTTCTGCTCTTCATTGATAAGGGCTTGCTGGACGAAGGCCAGTGATAGTTCATCTCCTTTAGCTTCCAGAGCTGTAACGAGTGTTGTATAGCTTGGTGGAAGGCTTATGAGCAATGCCACGACTTGCTCTTCTTTAGCTACTGTAGACCCGAGTGCATGGAGTTTTTCAGCAATTTCCTTCATACGTTTCAAATGATCCTGAACCGATTGCCCTTCAAGCATTTTTGAAGTAAAATATTGTCTCTTTGAGAAACAGCTTGTTCGCTATCGTATCCCTCTCGAAACAGGCTTTGAGAGTATCTCACAGGTCCTTCGGTGTTTCGCATGATGTCACCAAGTAGATAAGATTCGACTAAATTCCCATTACCAACGTCGCTATTGCCTTTTGCTTGGCCTTTTCGTATGTAGCTCTAGATGCTGTATCATCGTCAGGTAATGGAATCGTTCCATCTACGTGATCCCACACATCTTTCGCCATCAACAAATGTTTCATTTGAAACTTCCATGTAGGCCAGTTCGACCTATCTAATTTTTCGATTTCGTATTTATCTCCAATTCCAACCATGCTCGATCAAAGTTTCCTTTATACCTCTATCGACGAGATAAATGGAAATCCAGAACATTAAACTTCATTACGCAGTGGTTTGGCCTGGGCCCATAACCTGTTGTATTTTTCGCAGTGAACAAGTCGCTAGACTCTCAAAACACAACAGCTCCTTCACGTTATGGCATTCAAAAATTTTAGAATAGATTTTTTGTGCCGCCATAACTTTAGAACTCTATTCCGGGTGTCCCTGTCCAAAGAACCTGGCATCGAATTTCTGCGTAATGAGTGCCAAGATAAATCTTGCGCTGGAGTCTTAACTGTCTTTCAACGTGGTTTTGTTGACTTTGTGTTTTTTAACTTTTCTAGTCCTTTGGTAGTTTATTCTTACATTCTTTTTTGCATAAATACTTGCATTTATTTTATTTCACTTTCAATTTCGATGTTAGCTTGAAGAAGAGTTAACAAAACAACGACTTCAGCTAAACGAGGAGAAAAATCAACTTTGGGAGGAGCTGACAAATTCTTTCCAAAAGGTAAAGTTCAGTTTCTTGCAGCAGGTTTGGGTATAACCGTTAAGATTTTTTTATTATCCGACGCCCTTTACCCTAAGAGGTGTCAGTGTATCTTAGTTCTCTATATACTCTACTTTCTCTTTGCATTGTGAAATGTTCTTCTATGTTCTTCTTTTGTTTTCTTTGGTCTTTGATTCTTTCTCCTCTTTACTGGGTTTTGGTCCTTGTTTTTTATGTTGATGTAATAACTGATGTGAAAACATTTCGGACAGCCTGAAATCTAAATAGGGCACAAATCAGCCAATCATGGTTCAATTTAAATAGTGGATACTATTGTTAGGTCTTTATTGTTATCTCTTTAATTTGAATGTTGTTGTAGGCAAAAAATAACAAACAATTCATTGAACATTTCAAAATAGTTTTTCTAGTATTAGGGCATTATTTTCTGGTAATGAGACATCTGTAAAGCTTTTGAAAGTGCAAGAAAGGGGAGGGCAATTAAAAAAATTAAGGCAATGACTTGTGATACCTTATCCACATATAACCTTACACCTTATACCACATATACCTTATCCATTTCTTTGCAATAGAGTACCGAAGTGATGACGTCACAATATTCTCTTATTATAGAAAAATTTTGATCGCATAACCTGAAAGAGAATCATAAAATACCTCTCGATATGCAAAATCAGGTATTACGAATTGGCTAGGATATGGTTGCATGAGCACGGCCTCTTGCCCTATTTCATAACTTTATGAACCAGGCCAGAATAACAGGACCAGGCCTTGATGACGTCACACTTCGGTACTCTTTTTGTTAATTTACCATATCAGTTCTCTTATTTAAATCCGAAATTTATAGTTTACAGTTTACCAGTGTTAATTGTACTTAACATGATTAACAATAAATAAAATTAAATGCCTCTTGCTTGAAAAAGCCTCTTCCTGAGTTAAAAAGAAACACATTTTTAGACTCTTTGCGTCTGTTCAAAACGTGCAATGGTCATACCTCTAGGTATATAGAATGATAAACCTTTTGAACCATTAAGATAAATAATACACATTTTCTAGGAAATCCAGGACTTACGAAATGCACAAGAAAAAGAAAAGGAGGAATATATGAAAAACGAGAGACAGAAAACTGGAAAGGTTGGTTTTCATTCACTATTCATGTCGTACATTCCAGTTATATCTTATATAACCGAAACCCAAACCCAAACTGTTCTTGAAGTTAATTCAATGCAGTATATTTGTAAACATGCGTCATATTGAATTTTCTAAGCACGTAAGGCTGCACCCATTTACCAAATCTAGAACAACCAACTACTTTTCAAGGCAAAGTATATCAAGGCAAATCTAGAACCTCCAACTAGTTTTTTTGTTGCTTTTAGATTCAAAAGCAATACGAAACATTGCAGAGGCGATCTCGTGAGGAAATCATCAACCTGGAAACGATGCTTTCAAAGAACAAAGTAAGAGCTCGTGTGTTTAATGGTAGCCTGGGTACAAGATTCTCTGAGAATTAAAAAACAGAATCAGTCGATATTCATTATGAGAACCTAAGAGAGAGTGGAGAAAGGAGTGTTTACTTTGCCGCACCTCTTTCTTTCAACGCACATTGCTTTTGGTTTTTTACTTCTTAGAGGCTCTAGCACCCAATGTAAATTTGTCTCCATTTCCTTTGTGGTACAATCCATGGATTGAGGGAAAGCAAGTGATGAGGGAAAAAATGCATTTGTTTGTTGTGAGCAGTGGTTGTTACAAGTTGAAAAGGTGGTAGACCCAAATGTCTTATAAAGCCATGAAGGGTACCTGACCCACTTTTGTGCACAAAAATTCTTGATAATTCCCATGGGATATCAAATTAATGAAGATATACCCATCCAAAGCGTTTTCTTTATTTTGCTCCCATGCAGCAAAAAGGGTTTTTTTTATAAATACACAGGCCAAGATGGCCCTTATCCCAAGAGAAAATGCAGCTTTTCAACATTTCTGAAAAACTAAGTTTGTCTTAACCAATTTTGTAAATGTTTTTATAACCGGCCGTCGTCATCATTGCGACTGCTTTTGATAATAATTGTTGAAGTCCGTCTAGTTTGTTATTCTTTAAAGTTTTTAGTCAGTTAGAAAACATAGGGTAGGGACGATGCTAGGTGTAGTGGAAAAGCTTTTAATGAAGCTATTGTTTATTGACTTGCCTTAAAGAAAGGTTGAGCTTGATCAAATCCATCAAGATGGTGATTTTGAGAATTTTAAGAATAATTTTCTAGTTTAGAGTAAATGAACCGAGCTAAATGGCCTATACTAAAAGACCACTTCCATTCAGGCATGCGCTCATACGCTTGGTGATTATTGATCAAAGAGCAGTTTGGATGAAATCGATACAACGCAATTTTATTCGCTAATGATCAAATCTATTTTCGTCACAATGTTCTCATTTTATAGGAAAAGCAAGATAGCATAAATCGATCCCAAGAGGCTTTGATACAGAATCTCGAAATGAAAATAACAGACCTGGAAAGTAGGCTATTGAATATGCAAACACAAACATTGGGCGAGGATGGCTCTTATAAGCAGAAGTACCTTGACACGAAACGGGCCTTGGATTACATTACGGTAGACTTTGAGAAGCTCGAGACGGATCTCGCTACCAAGAAGGAGGAGGTAATTCGATTTGAATTTAGAATGAGGCAAAACGAAACATTGATTTTTGGTATCCAGCCGAGTAAGAGGCTACACGGAGTGGCAGCTCTTTGGTTTAAAATCACGAAGAGGATAAAATGAATGATTTGCCCGGGCTAACCAAGTCTTTGAGAAAACTCTCTAACCGGTTCGGAATGATGGTAGTTTTGTCCGTAGAATTACATTGTATTTTTTATTTATCATTGTTTTATACTTACCCTGAAGTTGAAGAAATCTTCAAAATCGCAAAGTACTGAATTCCCACCAGTACTCGGTGATTTCTACTTTACGTATAGAAAAAATAACACCAGAAGCTATCCACGTAAATTGTTTGGGCAAAATAGTTTTTGTGACGTTGGTTTTTGCTTTTTTAGGTCAATCTTCTGCAAGAAACAGTGCGAAGGGAGTGCGAGGAGAGGTTTGAGCTGACAGATGCCCTAAGCGAAGCGAGGCTAAAATTGCTTTCTATTGAGAAAAGAACAACAACTAGCAAGCACTTGCAGAATAGAATGTTGCCCAGTCCTCCGGCATCAGGCACTGGTCGTAGCAAAATTGATAAAGCTAATTCGATAGAATCCATGGATGGCAGAATCAAATCGACCCAGTGTTCAGCGAGCCAGGAGACGGGTGTCACCTTCGTTGCTGCCAGGTCGATAAGTGAGGAAGAAAGCAGCCGAAGACGAATAGCAGATGCACTAGCAAAGAACAGGGCCAGTAGTAGGGCAAGTTTTGATAAATTTAGGTGACCTGTTAGGACACCGTGCAGTTCCTCTTATAAGCACAAGAAATGCAGAAATCTCCCTTAGGGATAATGTCGTATTTACGATTTATGGTCGACCTTTTCTATCACATAGACACGCAAAAGAACGAAGGCCTCCTTATCAACAGAACAGTGATGCTGGGGAATTTAATTTGCTGGGAAAAATTGATATTTTACGTTATGAAGAATTAAACTGTATCATTACATTCAATTTATGGTTATAATAAAAAAGCTGAAGAATCCGGTCAGGATAATCCGATTAACCTCGTGTCATACACGTCGAGGAGTTTTTTTTGACTGCATCAACGAATCACAGGTCGCCTAAGGTCAGGGAACGCTCTCCTACAAATATGACATCCAAAAAACATCATACCTTTACGGGTTCTTAATGTACGCCCCAAATCCAATCGAAAATGCAGAAATTTTTCTATTATAAGTACACTTTGTTATACCGTGTGTGCCGGAGTCTCAGTGAGATAGTTTGGTCGGTGAAAAATTGGGAAGCAAGACAAGAGAGGAGGACCATCTCTTTCACTGAGGCTCTAGTACCCAGGGTACCTTCTAATAAGAAAAATTTCATAAGAACAGGAGCATCGAAAAAATAAAGAACATATTAAGAACAAGCCAATACTAATCTACTGATTTTGTACGTAAGTTGTTATTAAAGATTTTTATCTGTAAGAACATTGTTATTAAGGACATGTTTCATGGCAGGATATATTTTTTGCTAATATTATTAAAAAGCAATATGTTCGTTATACACCTCAAGTGTTGTTCTGTTTTAATTATTGTCCTTTGACTAAATTTATTTGAAGGCATTCGATGGGTGTTAAAGTGGCTGTCAATCATTTTTCCCCAATCAATGAGCGTGTTAGTGGAACCACACTCACTGATTGGTCAATTTTTTATTTCAATTTGTCTTAAGAAAATTTGGCTAAATTTGGCTAGCTGATACCGACATTTCCCTGAATAAAGATGAAAAAATAGTCACTGATGATCATGATTTAGGTGAGATTTTTAATGATTGTTACATAGATATTGTCGAAAATACTTCCGGTAAGAAGCCTTCCAGTATTGCCAATGCGAATTCGATTGGTGATGATCGCGAAATTGTAAGGCTAACTCTTGACAAGTACAAGGATCATCCAAGCATTTTAGCTATAGTTCAAGAGCCTGAGCAAACTTTTCAATCTTTTTCTTCAATGAGGTTACTGCTAGTGAGGTATGGCTCCAACTGAAAATGCTCGACGGTAGTAAATCAACAGGTGTTGATCAAATTCCACCGAAACTTGTTTCTCTCGCCAGCGATGATTTGATTGTGCCTCTTACTAAAGCCATCAATTGCAGCATTCGAAATTTCATATTTCCCCAGAATGCAAAAACTGCTGCAGTTTGCCCTTTAGACAGAGGTGAGCCCGCTCGTACTATGGAGAGAAATTTTCGTCCAGTCAGTATACTCAACACTTTTTCCAAAATCGTTGAGAAAATTCTAAAGGAATTGCTCAGTCCCTTCCTTGATAAGACTCTTTCAATTTTTATTGCAGCTTATAGAACAGCTTACAGTACACAGCATGTTTTGATTAAACTTGTAGAAGAGTTGATTCTAAGCTTGACAACAATTTTATTGTAGGGTCCGTTTTGATGGACCTGTCAAAAGCTTTTGATTACATCCCGCATGATTTGATTATAGCTAAACTTCATGCATATGGTTTTGATGAAAATTCTCTGTTTCTTGTCTATTCCTGTCTTAAAAAATGAAAGCAGAGTATCCGAATACATAACGTCTATAATTCCTTTCAAGAAATTGTATCAGGAGTACCACAGGGATCCGTTTTAGGTCCTATTATTTTC
Organism: Rhopilema esculentum; assembly: GCF_013076305.1. The sequence goes on along the minus strand of NW_027019541.1, from coordinate 7,190,625 downwards.
AATTTCTACATAAATGATCTTTTCTCTTTTATAAAGCAAGCAACCATGTATAATTATGCTGGTGACAACAGGCTTGCTTTCTTTTCCAAATCTTGTCAGGGTCTTGAAAGTGAAGCCGACACCGCTTTGTCATGGCTCGAACAAAATGAAATGATTGCGAACCCGAACAAATTCCATGCACTTTTTGTTAACAAGGACCAGACAAATACTTCTGGCATAAATCTTAACTTTCAAGGACATTCTATCAAATCTGAAGAGACTGTTAAAATCCTTGGTGTAACACTAGACTACAAACTGAACTTTGACCCACATATATGATACCTTTGAAAAAAAGCTGCGGCACAACTGAACGTTCTTAGGCCCCGTTCACACGGGAACGCAATCGTTCCGTTCCATTTTTGTTCCAGTTTCTGGAACGAAAAGGTATACTGTTCACACGGTAACGGAACGATTGCGTATCGATTTTTGTTTATGTTCAGACGGGAACGCAATCGTTCCGTTCTGCAATTTGCGCGCCAAAATAAGTGAATGATTTTTAATGCGCATGTCCATAATGGAGATAGATTTCATCATTTCGATTTATCTCTGAGCCATCTCTGAATTTTTTAAACAGTTTGAAAAAATGGAGAATACAAAAGCGCCCCAAAATAAGCAAGCTCGTGGGAAAATTGAAGCCAACCTTAAAAGGAAGGAATTTCAATGTTTGCAGAATGGTGTTGAATCTTTCAAATGGACTGACGGCGAGATTCAGCCCAATTGTGTTTTTGAAATCCTCCATTTTCTTCGCTGAGTTTATTATTGTCACCTTTTCCTTCCCTCAACAACAACACTGACGCATGCGCCAAGGGCAAAACTCTTATCGTTCCATTTTCTGGACCAGTTCTGCGCGTTCACACGGAAACGGAACGGAACGATTGCGTACCGTTCCACTTTTCGTATCACTTATTTTATCGTTCCACTTTTTGGAACGGAACGATGTCGTTTGAAGCGTTCCCGTGTGAACACAACCCCTGAGCGTTCCGCTTTTCGGAACGGAAAAGAACGGAACGGAACGATTGCGTTCCCGTGTGAACGGGGCCTTAAGCGACTCAAGTCATTTATTGGTTTCGCTGAAAAAGAAGTTTTGGTTCGAAGTTTCGTGTATTCGAATTTAAACTACTGCCCTTTAGTTGGGTATTTTTCGTCTTCAAAATCACTTCAGAAAATTGAAAGGATACAGGAACACGCGCCAAGATTTGTGTACAATGATCATAAAAGTTCCTATGATGATCTTCTTACTAGGTCAAAAAAGTATACAATGCAAGTTGCTCGTCAGAGAACCCTCAGTATTGAAGTATTCAAGACAATTAAAAATTTGAATCCAACTTTTATGCAGAGCATTTTTTCGTTCAAGAACTTTAAAACATCCTTCTCGGAATCCTAACTTAAAGCCATAGGACCTCAGATCTGAAACTGTCTGCCAAATGAACTAAAATCAGCTGACAATCTTAAAAGCTTAAATCTTAACAGCTGATAAAACGATGGGATGGTCCTAGCTGTAACTGCAACGTTTGCAAATATAATTATATCGATATCGTGTAAATTTTGTCCATTCATATCCAAGTTGCTTCAAATAATTAGCTTATGTATGTACGTGTTTATTTCCTTAGTTATTTCCTCTTAAATTTGTTGTACAGTAGATTCGATTTAGATTAATTATCTGTGTATATATCCATATATATATATGTATAGCTAGAAGCAATATCGAATTAAAATAAGGTTACAAACTAACTAACTAACTAACTAACTAACTAACTAACTAACTAACTAACTAACTAACTAACTAACTAACTAACTAACTAACTAACTAACTAACTAACTAACTAACTAACTAACTAACTAACTAACTAACTAATAAGTTCTGATAAAAGAAAATCAGTAGGGTAGCAATGGTGGTAAGAGTAGGGGGGGGGGTAAAGGCGAGTTGAGCATTGCAAAAACTGGACTCCACACCCTTTGGAGTGCCAGAAAGCGCCCTTTTTCAAGGGTTTTTGTCATTGGGTAGGGGAAGGTCTGCCCCCTTTTGCCCCCTCCTCACTCCGCTACTGAGAACAATATGTTTAATAGATTACGAGAGTCTTCCTTAAGTTTCAATCCTTAAGATTTATAGCGTTTGCCAAACCACTACAGCCTCAATCAGCACCATCATCCTCATCTTTATCATCATCAATCAATCAATCAATGAATTCTTACCCCCAGCTGGGGAATGTTATACAATATAGAAAATCAAGTAAAACTTTTTACGTCAACTAGTGACAATTTAGAGTTTTATAAGCATGACAACGTAAAATAGACCAAAACATAACACTGCAACACGGCTTTTAAGCAACAACTTCAGCAACAAATGGGGTTTATTTTACAAAAAATTTTGGCATTTTCTTTTATAGTTTGAAATTTCATCCACAAATTTCGCAACATGAGCTACCAATTGCGGGTTATTTGTCATTTCCATGAAGATTTCAAACTTGTAAATAGATTGGTAATCATATAAAAAAAACTCTCAGTCTGTTCTTCCCCCCAAACAAAAAGAGGCTAGGATAACACTGCCATTATCTTATAATGATTTACAGTCAAGGTGATAATGCATTTTCTGAAGACTTGTCGATGCCTCCTTCTTATAGATTTACTCACAACTTACAACCACAGTCGGTTATGATGCCGTCGCAATCAGAACATTTCAATAAACGACTTTAAAACTTTTTCGATAATGGACAGGAAAAAATGTTCCTCCCTTAAAGAGACCATTTTCCCAAAAAATTCGTTGCAACCCCCTTGGTGCCTCCATGTTTTGTTATCTTAGTAAACGTTTAGAGCCCTTTCCTTTTAAATACTTGTGAATAACCTACCTAGAAAAGCAATTGTTAAGTAGGGAAAAGAGCAGCGCCTCATTTTTCATTCTAACAACCTATTCCCCCAGTATCTTCGAAACGCCCTAACCCCGCTTGCACAACATTTGGATTTGAAATCTACGCAAAAAATTCTTTCAGAGAACCACACCAGAAAAAATCTCTCAGCCGGTGGCAATACACCTCATTCTCTCTCTGGGCTATAGGACTAGTTCAGTAGATGTCTATCCAGTTTGTAATCTTCCTTGACAAAAACTCCTTTATGCACTACTACCAGGGGCGTCGCGACCAGGGGGTGTAAAGAAGTGTCACACATCCAATAGTATCTCAATAGGAAATCTATACACCCCCCAACTTCAACTATATTTAGATGTAACCAGAAGCTTTAGAACAGTAAATATACTTTCTATATATTGAGAAATGTGCTCTTATTTTTACTTATTTTTAGATTACTTGAGGTTTTTCGCATAGAATATTGTATATATTGTGAGATTAAAGCAAAACAATGTTCGAAAATTAAAACTAAATTGTTAAAAATGCTTTTTCTGCCTACTCTACCCGCTGACGCTATCAGTTTCTCCGCTCCACCATCAGTTAAATCTTCTAGTTTTAACTGATCGTGAAATTACCTTGGCCTTTTCAATGGAACTTGAGCTGGAGGCCCAAGCCAGGTCCCTTTAAAGGTAATGTGTCCATATAAAAGGACTGCGTATACCCAACTTGTCAAGCCACCCATCAAAATAACGGTTTGCGATTGGTTAGCATTCTTGCGATGCAAAACTGCTCACATGAAAAGCTGACCTCGCAGCAGGATAGATAAACAGAACGACCGTAATAGCTGGGGCGATGAAGAATCACATGTTTCTAAAAACCCCCGCAGAGTCGCTTGCTTTAGCTGGACACATTACCTTTAATAAAAAACGATACAATAATCTACCGTGTGAAGCAAAGAAAGGTCTGTTGGGCTGATGGGAGGGCCGTTGCGTCCAAGGTAGTGTGGCAGAGAAGTTGTACGTAGCATTTCATAACCCGCGGAGCAGTGGGAGCTTGGGGACTTTAGCAAAAAAATGCAAAATTTAAAGAAATGAGCCACCAATAAAGCCTTTTTTTAATTCAATTTTTGCCCCCGCACCCACTTTTCACGACTCATCGCGGTGCCTACATTAATTTTTTACATCAACATTTCAAGCGAAATCAATACACCTCGTTGAGCGAAATGTGGGGGAGGATCGAAAAAGAGGCTACTTTGCTTTGCTTTGACAACAGAAAGTTAAAATGGCGTATTAGGAAGGTTAACATTGCTGAACAACTTGGCGTAATTTGTTTTCTTTGTTGCATTGATCGACATGCTTATCTATCTTGAAAGTAAAGTTTTTCCAGTAAGTATAACTTGTGGTAGGATGTTGTCGTGTTATTCTGCAACCTCAAAATTCATATGCTGACCTTTTCCCTGGAGCCAAATTTTCATTTCATTTTTATTATCATTTTTGCCATCGCCAATCTATCCTAAATTCAATAATCAAGAAAGACATCCAACAGCTGTTTAAAAACAATACAAAAGCTAAAAACCAACAAATACACGAGAAAAATTGTCCTAAAAGTCACAAATTTTTCCAAGGTTGAATCCATCAGGGATCCACATTAAGCCGAAGATATCCGGCGTGTACTACATAATTTCACATTATTTAATGGTTAGGCAATCATGGCCAAATGTTTCCCTACTATCCAGGCCGCTGGACTTCTCTTTTAGCAAATATTGTTGGATGGGGATCCACCTCATAAGCCTATCTACACAGGCAATTTGTCGCCCTTGTAAAAATTCCTTCACAAAAAGGCCTGGCACAACTGATTTTTAAAACATTTTACAACTTACAGTTTGACAGGGTCTGGTTGGTGGAGCCCCCTTAATTCTTTAGCCTCCTCCTGTCATATACTGGCATTTGTGTGTGTGGCCAAATGCAGAATTTAGCTGACAAGGGGCTACAAACAATTGATTCTTTCACTTTCATATAATGAACCCCCTCTACCCCTAAGCAAATCTGCAGAGCATATCAGTTCTTGACAAGGTCTGATGTGTACAAGAGAAAATAAAAAAGTGTATGTATGCAAGTTTGTAAACAGAGTGTGCAATCTTGTGGGTCCTCATGTCACACTCTGGACACTGGCCCCAAAAGCATCCCAATGAAAATCAATGTTATTTTACCAGTCACAAGACTTTTACATGGCCAAATTAAGTTGCCTCTGATGCCCACTTTGCCCTTTAACTAAAATGTTATCAGAGACTGTGCATGAGTTCTATGACATTGAGTGTTACAAGGAGTGTTATACCATTGAGTTATTTATCAGTTGCTTATTATATGAATAAATGAATTCAGACTTCAATTTTTACCTAAAGATTGTTTTCGATGAGGCATCAAAGTTTATAGAGAGAGAGAGTGAGAGAGAGAGAGAGAGAGAGAGAGAGAGAGAGAGAGAGAGAGAGAGAGAGAGAGAGAGAGAGAGAGAGA
>NW_027019541.1:7085478-7185133 GCF_013076305.1 Rhopilema esculentum | reverse complement strand
AGAGAGAGAGAGAGAGAGAGAGAGAGAGAGAGAGAGAGAGAGAGAGAGAGACACACAGAGAGAGAGACACACAGAGAGAGAGAGCTAGTTTTCCAAAGTTTTTAATCACGATATGATACAGTTTGATAATCATGAAAGGCCCAAAACAGTTAATTTTAGCAAAGCAAAATTTATCTGGTTTGTCTCTGCTGAATGGCCTGAGAGTAATTCTTCATTTCCATGTTGATTTATGCAAACACATGGAAGGTGAGATTGAAAAGAGAATTAGCTTGGAGACAAACAGGTGCTTTTTTCTGTAATTGTTGAAATTAATCAAATTAGTCTACAAACCATTTTCAAATACGCGCAAAAGATGCACACTCTATATAATGTAAAATCTAAGTGTATTTTACTTGTTTGAATGTTAATGCATCATAGATGACCAAGATACTGTGCTGGACAGGGACAGTTTGCACCATTAAAGTTTTGGAAGGAGCTTTGACCAGCTCCAGCTGCTGTTTTAGGATCTACTTTTTTTTATTATTTTTCTTACTGGGTGCAGGACCCCTAATGGCTATTAAAGGCATGGGGCCTGAGTCTGTGGCCACTACCCCCAAACTATAACTGGCCACAATTTGATCTCACATTGCCAATAAGTATAACATTCTGATTTCTAGAGAAATGTTATTTCACCTCTTAATGCTATCCCAGTGGATTGTACCCCTCAAATAAAAATTATTCCTAGTCCTAGATTGCATTCTCATGAAGTAATTAGCTTGACTTTTGTAGATAAGTACAAATATTTTTTCTTATTTTTAGAACAAGACATTTGTCTTGGTTGTCAACCAGTATGACAGAATTGCAAGGGCAAGAGCCCAAATGATGCATGTATTGTATGAACTTGGTAAACCTGATCACCAGTTTCGTTTGAGATTCAAGGGAAATTACTTGCGAGATGCACATACATTTGAGGTAAATGAATTTTTTGAGTAGTTTGTCAGTTATGAGATTGTGATATGACTGTGTGTCAGAAAAATTGCTTAGTATATTCAACCATAAAGGTCAGCCTCTTTTTAGATAGCTGGCTTTGTGCACATAGATACACAAATTTACAAACTATTTTTAAAGCAAATATATATTGGCTGAGTGCGTCTAAAGTGACTTGAAAAAACTGCATGTTGTACAATCTTTTCAGCATTGCTAGGCCTAGCATCTAGTATTGATAGCAATATTTTGATCCGTTTGCACCTGTCTGAAGCTTCCCAAAGAAGCAGAAAGTAAAAGCATTTAATTGCACAACCTCTTTTGAAGCATTTTTTGAAGAAGTCTTAATTCAAGAATGGGTCCTTCAAAAAACCTTCTCTCAGATGTTTATTATCTGTAAACACTTATTTTTATCTAAATGATCTAAATGACATCAATCCCCTTCTATCAACACATCCTTATTAATCTGCAGTAGTTGTCTATTATACAAAATTTTTAATTTGATTTATTGAAACTTTTAAGTTATATATAAAAAAGGAATTTGCAGTCAACAAACAATTTCAGTGATTTGTCCCTCACAGCACTTTTCTTGTCATGCTCCTTGCACTATTTTAACATTAATCACACAATGTTATTGTGTGATTACTGATATTTTGAATAAATGTCTTGTTTTTCGATGTAGAATTACAACATTCTTGACAGTTCAGTCATCAAGATGGTGCCAATGGCTAAGAGCATGAAAGATGTATGTACAAATATCTAATTTCAAGATATTATCGTATATTGAAATTATTTCAGCTTTTGCACTATACAGGGGCAAATCTTGATAAATTTTTATTTGAGGTGGGGGGGGGGGGGAATTGCCAACCAAAGTGGTGGCTAGGAGTAAACGCTGCGTAACGTCGTAATGCTTTTTAAAACACTTGTGCTGCAATGTCATACTACCTACTTATATGAATTAAAGCTTTTTCTAGATACAAGGCGACTTTTGGTATTAAATTTCCTTACTCTTTCAATACTTGTCCCATCAAAGCTTCGAGTGAGTATAGAAGTGGTAAAGTCGCATGAATATTTCGCTATTACAATTTTGACATGCCTTCGTAAGTTGGCATGCGAATTTCGGAGGCCCTATCGTCTATGATTTCGCGTGATCCAAAGTAGAAATAATGTTTATAATTGTTTGGTTTTATCTGACTTTGTTCTTAACTTTTGTGTAATGCTTTCTAAAATTTTACGACACACCACTGTCTGTTAGTTGTGTGCACTTTTACACAATGCAGCATGTCTATTTTCATCGTTTTATTCTTATATTCAACAATTTTTTGTTTTGCTTCATCAAGGAATTCATTGACGCTCAAAATGTAGCTTTGAGTAGTCTGAGTCTTGGTGAAGGAAAGAAGCCACAGAAACACAAAGACGAGGCTCAGCTTGCTCTTGATAAAGAGGTCAAGATATTTGGTCACAGGGAAAAATTCTTTGTTGCGTTTAGAGTAAGTATGTTGCATCATATCTTGTTATGACGTCATGTCCTGTTAACTTATTACCCACGAACTTATCATCCTTACTTTACGCAACCTGACCCTAAGTCCACGGCAAACGCTATAGCTGCATATGTCAGAATTTCTCTCTAGTCAGATTGCGCTGAAAGTGTGAAAGGCTCCTATAAGAAAGTGAGCTGAAAAAGCTTGCAGTGAATTTTGGACTCCTAATCCCTAAACGAACCCAAGAACAGGGTGGCATGAAACATTTTCATTAAAGGGATTGAATTTAAAGAAAGTTTGCCTTTCAAAAAAGCGATGACCATGTAGTTTCAGAGCAATTTTCTCTCATTATTTTTCTCTACCCTTTAATTACAGAATAAAAATGAGAAGTTCTTTTTTTATCAAATGTGCCTGTAAATTAATTACACCTGAATAAATGTGCCTGGGAACAGGGTGTCCCTGTGCCTTTTGACTATGCAGGACGGCCCAAGAATGAGGACAGTTGCATATTAGAAACTTTTTGTATATAAAGTTTTCTATGTACACGTAGTAACATTTCTATTATTAGTAGACAACTCGACGATTCGAATTTTCCAAATTCAAAAAAAATTGTATCCGATATGATAATCGCTGTTTAGGCCAACTTTTAGTAACTCGAACTTTCAGCAATTCAAAAAAGTTATAGGTTCTAATTAAAATTTTATTTTATGAACCCTTCAAACTTTCACTAGCTTTAATTTTTGCAATTAAACAATACATAACGAGCATCTTTGTAGAGATTTTATCTTCCAACTTAAGAAAATCACTTCGAAGAATGCTGCGTCCTTCTATCCGAATAGCAGGATAGCCAGGCCTGCCCTCTCTTCGGAACTAGAGCCCCGACACCCCTGTCTCTTGCGTTTCTGTATACTTTCGTTTTGATGATGATTCTTTTCTAGGGGTGATAATGATCTTTTGCTTGCAGGTCCTGCTATGGATTCACATTCTTGGCTGCTTCTTGAGCCTACTGACTGTTTACAGATATTCTGCTGTTTGGACAGGTAATTTTCCTCTTTTAGAGAAGCACGCTTAGAATGTATTACTTTTATCGCGAATCTTTGCTGTATGCGTTAGTAATATTGCAGTGCCTTTATCACTAACCTGTGCAGCAAAGTCAATGCTCGACATTTACTGACAAGAAAAAATTTTAGTTTAAACTTTTATTGCCTGGACAGAAAAATAGCGACGGCGTTTCAAACTATGCGAAGAAAATGTCACATCCACTCCGTGATGTAACCGACGTAGGTTGGGGTTAGAGCAACTCCTTAGGGCCACTATGCCATTATGGCCCAAAAGGGGCCCCTTAAAGGTAGTCACGATCAAGGTTTGTTTGGATTAGTTGGTATAAGAAGCGAAAAAAGTTTCTCTAAAAAAACATCAAGTTCGCAAAACCAACATTTCCTTCTAAACGAGGAAGTCTAAAAGTGCAGAGCGACTGTTTCAAACTTCACAATCTTAAATACAAAATTTGGACAAAATGTCTTCAAAAAGTAAATTTAATCCTAAAGCCGAAAGCAAACATTAATCAGCTCATTCCAAGACAAGGCAAATAGCTTTTTTCATTCAACAAATCCTTACAAAACCGTTGAAGGTATCTCAAATCCAGCTGCAAGAATTTCAATTTCAGAAAAGATTTTGACCTGGAATTTTGAGTCACTGAATTAAAAGTCGATTCATTAAATGATTTTTACCCCTCCACCTTTAAACTTGTTGCGTGGGCGGTGTATTCTTTTCATCGCAAACTAGGATTTGGCCGGAGTTGGCCGGAGTTGGCAAATCGACAGTTTGGCCAGACGGAATAGCCGTAGATAATTATTTCCATCGATTTTAAGCAGTTGCCAGATTGTTAACATCTTTTGTAATTTTTTACTATCTGAAATTGTTCTGATCCTTTTCGACACTTTAATCTCTCTATCGCATAAAGGTTTTCTTTCTGATATCTTTGTTTTTGCAAAAAAATATGATTGTGCAAGAGCCCCCAAACAAAATATTCGTAAGGGACCCGAACTGTTCCGTTATGCCATTGCACCCACTCCTCTTACTTTGGCACGACCCTAGTAACAAGCTTGTTGTTTGGATTCGCATACCAATAAAAATTTTAATTAAGAAAATGCTCGTCCCCATCAACCCAAAGGTTACAAACTGACCAAACTAAAACTATCCATTGTGTTTTCTTTTGTCTGTTGGCCAATGTTGATAGCCAATCAGCGAACATGCATTTTAAGAGTCTGCGCAGTTTGCAGCATTTTGGACGATCGATTCTCGGGAAGGTCACTGGTTGTGATAGCGAAAGTGCTACAAGCATTTCTTGTTCTTCTAAGCCCGCTGTAGTATACTGTAGGGATTTTATGTCCTGAAAGCTCTTGGAAGGTCTTAATTGGATTGCTGAGAAAGGTTGATGAAATCGTCTCTATTGATGTGGAACCTTTACAAGTAGAATTATTAATTTCTACCCTGTGATGTTGTTTTATCTGTTGCTTACGAAGGAGATCTTTGTCTTCCAGCTATCTTGGTATTCTACGGGTTTCACTATTGCCCCTACTACACAAGAGTTGGAGGTTATGTTGGAAAAGTCAGTTTTATCAGGTGCGTAACTCTATTTTTGCATATTTTTATCATTGGCTAGTATCAAAATATTGTCCACCTAATTCTTCCTAAAAAGGGGCAAGTCATGTTCTTTCAATGCGCAGATATTGAAAAAGCATTATCAGAGGCTTGAAGACCGAACTAATGAAAAACAAAGATATAAAAGAGTATGATCTAGGAACACCTGCTGGTTTTCCCCCTTCCAAAAAAATCCATACTCCACAGCAGCTGACATCGCCATTGAATGGAGCGGTTAAGTGAATGTAGTAGCAACTTGTGCACGTTATCTATAGTTTGCTTCTTGTATCTTGAATAACAGAACTGGCAGATTGTTGATATCGCTAGTGATATGATGCACGGCATTGATTCCTTATGATGCTTTTGCTTGAGCGTAATAGAGTACCGAAGTGATGACGTCATAAAAATATATTTTTAGAATTTCTGAATTTTGATCCCAGAACCTGAAAGATCATCAGAAATATCTCTAAATATGCAAAATCAGTTAAAGGCATTATGAATTGGTTGAGATGTGGCCACTTGAGCCCAGGCTCTTGCCCCATAATTTGGTCTTGGCCAAATTAACAGTAATCCGTTAGCAAACTTAAAATCTTTCATTGGCCATATCTCGCCCACTTTGGAACATATCTAGCTAATCTTGCATATTGAGAGGTATTTTATGCTGTTCTTTCAAATTATGTGGCCAAATTTAAGAAAATCTAAAAATAAATTTTTGAAGACGTCACACTTCGGTACTCTATAGTAAAATGTCTGGTTGCTTATGTTTTTATGTGTCAGTTCGTTTTATCAAGGTAATGTTCAGCTCAATGAAATTAGATTTTTTTTATTTTAACAGCAAAAGATATTTTCTGTTGACGTTTGGAATTGGAGCAGTATTAAACCTGGTGGCATCCATACTCATGGGAGTCTTTCTCATGCTCGACATTATTGTAAGTTCATTCTGACAACATCATTCTTCATAAAAAGTTTGTTCTCTCTGATGAGCCTTACAAGAGGTTCATAGAGAAATTTCCGTCAACGTCTGTACGGCATCATGCACCATTTTGTTTTCGATTGCAAAGGAGGGACAAGGTTTATTTTCGTCAAAAGAAGATCACGTATGCGGCAAACTGGATGCCAGTTCTTAACATTTTAGAAAATATGTGGAAGTTCAAAGCATTTTAGGCCCATACAGTTGTTAAGGGTTTTTTGTCACGAAAATATATTTTTGAATCGTTGAATAAGCAGCATAAATTCACCCCAAAAGGCGCAAAACAGTTAATTGCGTAAGAATTTGGCCTCCTAAGCTACTCTTTCCCCATCGAACCACTTAAATTTGGATTTTGTTATAAGGTAAGAAACCAAGTAAAAAACAACAGCTACCCGTTATCAAATTTCGATTCTTTCATTGGCCATATCTCACCCGATTTTTAACTAATTTAACTGATTTTGCATGTTTAGAAGTATTTCTTGGTGTTCTTTTAGACTGTTTGTTCAAAATTAAACAATTCTAAAAATTTATTTTTATAACGTCACACTTTAGAACTCTATCGACTGGGTCATAATATGTGACCCTGTACGTCTCCTGTACGTATGGGTAGAAATGGTCACTAAATTTTCACCATACAGACTTTGAACACTCTACTTACGGTGTTCAGTGGAGAATCCACAAAAGTCCCATATACAAAGTAAAGTCATCTCACGGAATAGCAATAATTAAACTGGCAATTCTCACATCTTTCATCGAACTTTACTGTTTACGTAAAGACACGTCTGTGGTAAAGACTCAGATATGGCAAAATTAAAAGTAAGTTTTGTGTAGGTTTTGACAGAATTTGCAATTCTACAGATGGTCTATAAATAATCGATTTAAAGCAATTTATCTTGGGAATCAACCGGTTTTTTTAAGCCTGAGATAAATAGTAGAATTATGATGTTATGACGTCACAGATATTTGAATAATGTTTTATTTTTTAGAAACACGGTTGTGCAGAATTTATAGCAGAATGCTCTTATCTGAACGTCTGGTCCGGTAAGATAGGCGCCTGTTATGGACTCCATATGGACACCATTGTTTTAGTATCTAATTATTGTATATCGGACTAGCCGAGTGAAGGTTGATGTTATGTTCAAGAGATATACAAAGAGTTTCTTTTCCGATCTTATTTCCGACACTTATTTGCGGGCCAACATAAGATATAATAGCGCCCTTTTTTGTTTTTTTTACCATTTGAATGCCACAGATTTATTCCCAACTACACACAAATGGGAGATTAAGTCAAATTTTGCGCATTTGAGAATCGATGGAAATAGGCCGCATTATGTAGTATAGAAATAGAGTAGTAGAGAACATTTTGAACGCACCGTTTTGAAACAGGGATTCAATGAACCCATTTCCTTCTCTTTGGGTCCCATCAGATAATAATCAACAATTGATCAAAGAAAATCATGTGAGATGTGATACAGTTATAATCGACAGCTACAATGAAGCAGCGTTGTACAAAATGCTGTTTCCAAAGTAAAAACATCCTTTTTAAAGGAAAAGACGCGCAGTTGTGATTCGAAGGGCACTTTTGTGTTTTTTTTTCAGAAGCATTAAAAGTCCCTTACTTCTGACTTTATTAAAAATTTAAATTAGTATATTGAATGGTTTGGGACTGATGCAGCCAGTTTTTCATCTTATGGTTTTTGTCGTGCGTTGCAAGCCGTTGTTCTGCCACCCTTCACGGCCTTTTTCAGGGTATACCAATTAGAATGAGGGAGGGAAGTTTCCATCCAACTTTGGGGCAATAGACTACTGTCCTCTTCTCCAGATTAAAGGTTTAACCCTGGATTAGAAATTTCACAACTTTAATAGTTCATTGTTTAATTGTCGACTAACCGTCGTTTATCAAATTTTATTCGTTTTATTTCACAAAATAGACTAGAAGCCACCAAGGTGATTTATTCCAATAAAATAAAATCACGATAGAACAAGTATTTTCTTATTTTATCCTGATATTTCTTTGAAAATCATCATGTTTTGTCTGCTATGTTTGCCAGCAATTCAAGGCAATTTTCGCTTTACGAAGAATGACTAAATATAAAAATGATTTTCATTCTTATCTGCAGTTTGCTTCTACTATGGCCAGTCCGTGTTTTTCATTGGAATTATTGCTGTCACATATCTTCTGTTTCAGAGCATAACAGTGGAGGTAACTTTTCTCTTTGAACCTGTCGTTTTTTAATTAAACCTCGGTAAAGCTATTACGCAAACAAGAAACATATTAAAGTTTACTTCTTTAAGTTCCAACAACATACGTATGTGTCATCAGAAGCCTTAAATCATTCAGTTGATAAGAAATTTTTTTCTCTCAGTTCTGAGTTTTGGTACAAAAAGGCCTTAAACAGAAATATCTGATCCCAATTTACTAAAGCTAACTACTTTTAAAACTATATTTTATAATGACCTTAATCTTCATATGCTATTTAGCTTTTTGTCAATACTTATTTGAATGTTTTCTTTTTTCCCCAAACGGCTAATGTTTGTTTTTCTTGGAATACTTTCTGATGTTTGTTTTTCATTTAATTCTGTGTTCATAAAAATTAATGTTAACTGGCTCCAATAAAACAAGAATTAAGGCAGATAAAATCTGAAATGCAGTTTGTTTGGTTTTTGATAAATTTTGAAGAATTTCAAGTCGTCCAAAATTTTTTTGCCTAAGTATTGTTGAAGAATATGACACATGACACCTGACGTCTGAATGAGACATATGACATATGACACATGCAATATGACCCGACAATTATTTTAGATAGCCTTCTTACGGCTTCTACGATAGACCATCTCGGAGATCGTGACGTCATGACACAAGTGGGGTTAGACCGGAATAAATTCAATGGCTGTCTATATCATCGAGATTTATAAATTTCTCTCTCTGTAGCTCAAACAAGGTCCAGTGTTATTCAATTAAATTTAGATTTTCATTCTATTTTTCTTTATTCTAAAGAAGTTTCGCGGCCAAATAAATAAAAGAGCAACCTCTATCCACTATGAATTTTTCGCTGGTTTGCCCCATCTGTAGAGAATGCCCCCTTTGTTAAACAAGCGATGAAATTAAGTTTCTTTCTACTTAAAGGTTGGTGATATCATTGAGAAGTATCTGATCCAAAACAAGGATGTCACCAAGGTGATGAAAATGGCACGATTGGGAAGGTAAAAAAATTTGTTTGCCATTTCTTTTAGTAAGATATTTTGAATTTGCATTATTAAGCCAAGTAGCTTGTAATTATATTCTGATTGCTGGAAAAGAAATGAAAAAAAATTAATTTTAGGCCTAAAGAGCGCCGTAATGCTGCCTTTGAGCTGGCAAGCCTTGCTGCAAGCGGTGAAGAGAACAAGCAAAAGATTGTCGGCGAAGGAGGGTATGAATGCAACTTCTATACTTTTGATTCAAATTTGTTACAGTGCTACAGTATTTACAGATACGAGTTATTCTAACAAATATACAACTTCTAATGTGTTTCTTGTGTGGAATTTTACTTTACAAAATGCGGTGCTGATTTTGTTCCCTTGTGTTTGTCTTTGCACCAGTCTTGCACGTCACTCCAATCCTGATACACACACATAACGATAGTCGTAAAGCTGCAGACACTCTGAGAGGAAGATAAAAAGAGTAGAATTCGTGAGAGCTTTTTGGTGTATCCAACGGGACGGTTCTAAGTGGCAGCTCAGAGGTTCAAGCCAAATTCAATAATCAGACAACCTTAAGAGATGTAGGTGATGGGAATATTTATCGAAGGGGTGAAATTCTTGCAAGCTGTTTGAAGGTTTACATCGTTTTTCTCATTTCAGCTTGCAAGTATTAATGAACCTGGCATTGGGAAATGACGAGGTGGGTTTCCTAGAAGTGTCTTGTAATAGCTTTATGAATTTGGGGAAAGATAGAACCAGACGAACCCCTTCTGTTTATGCTATTGTTTCTCACTTATTAGACTAAAGAGCCATTTGATGAATTCCCTTGTGCTACATTTTTTGCATCTTGATTCACTTTTATAACCAGTGGTTTGTTCTGTTATACTGGTCCGCATAATCGCATATCACGTATGCAGGGCCAAGGCGTGTAATTTGTAAGTGTACCTAGAGCTGAATTAGCTGACCAGCCTCAATGTATTGTAATCGTTGGAACCATGCTATGGAGAAGCAAAGTTGTCGGAAAATATCTAAATTTTTTTATCAACTTTTCCAAATTTTTAGGAAAAAATCGCCGTAAGCCCCCTTCCTCTAAATAAAAAAGTAGAACTCCCGCTTTGCCCTTGAGCACTTCCTCAACATACGGACCTACTACTCTTGTGAAGTGGTCTTCATGATAACAAATGTTTCGTTTCACTTCTAGTCAACACAAGAATATGCCACAGAAGCTTTAGCCGAGCTGCTTGTAGTACCGTCGATCCAGGTAAGATTTTACAATGTCTTATCACAATTTTATTGTACTGAAGTAGTATCTGCCGTGTTTAGAATTATATTCATTGTGAGTATACTGTTCTACTGAAATGAATAAGGCTTTTACTGAAGATTTTATTTCGGCAAGATCAACATCTCCGATGGTTTCATTGGAGATTTTTACGAAAGTTGTGACAAAATCTTGATTCTCATCTCCGAGATCCAACTTGTCTAAACATAGTTTGAAATTTCCATCAAAGCTGCGTGATAGGGGTTGTCGTAGCAGTAGACCCATTTACATTCAAGGCTACAAACTTAACATCATTTTTGGGGGATTGCAAAGGGTACATGTAATGTCGAAAACTGACACGCTTTTAGAATAAAGGGGACGGGTATAACCCTTTTAGGAGGTAGGGTAAATCTCTAGCTTAAACAACATAATTTTTGATCAGTAAAATCGACTGACGATGGATGAAATAGGAATGAAATGTTCACCATCCTTGCCTTTATCAAAGAATCTACTTTTTTACCCTCAATCCCCTCCCTCAGTCGGGAATGTCAAGGTACTCCACTTCTTAGAATAAAGTTGTTCCTGTCGCTTAATTCTAATAAGGCAATTGATTAACACGACTCTAAATATTTGTCTTTGCCAGGACCAGTTTATTGATATGGGGGGTGCAAGGACGCTCTGCGCTTTGCTTCACAGCAGAAGTGAACGATTGGTGTTTGAAGCTGCCATGACAATATCATTCATAGTCTCGGACAGTGAAAACAACAGGAAGGCCATAGCCGATGAGGAAGGGTAAAGTGAAAATATCTTTTTTTTCGAACGCACTTTTAATGGTAGGAGGTTTTGAAAAAGTTCTGTTGCTTATAGGTGTTTGTATTTTCATAGTTTTTCTTCAAAAATAGGAGAACTCCAGATATCATAAAACCTAAGATGTGAAGATTATAGAAAACCTAAGGTTTTTAATTATATGTACAATCGCGTCTGCCCTAGTTATTGCGTCTTCGATGTTAATTGCGTCTTCAATTGTTGCGTCTCCAATTGTTATCGCATCTCCAATACTTGGCGAATCTTCAATAGTAATCGCGTCTGCCCTAGTTATTGCGTCTTCAATGTTAATTGCGTCTTCAATTGTTGCGTCTCCAATTGTTATCGCATCTCCAATACTTGGCGAATCTTCAATAGTAATCGCGTCTGCTCTAGTTATTGCGTCTTCAATGTTAATTGCGTCTTCAATTAATGCGTCTACAATTGTTATCGCATCTCCAATACTTGGCGAATCTTCAATAGTAATCGCGTCTGCTCTAGTTATTGCGTCTTCAATGTTAATTGCGTCTTCAATTAATGCGTCTACAATTGTTATCGCATCTCCAATACTTGGCGAATCTTCAATAGTAATCGCGTCTGCTCTAGTTATTGCGTCTTCAATGTTAATTGCGTCTTCAATTAATGCGTCTACAATTGTTATCGCATCTCCAATACTTGGCGAATCTTCAATAGTAATCGCGTCTGCTCTAGTTATTGCGTCTTCAATGTTAATTGCGTCTTCAATTAATGCGTCTACAATTGTTATCGCATCTCCAATACTTGGCGAATCTTCAATAGTAATCGCGTCTGCTCTAGTTATTGCGTCTTCAATGTTAATTGCGTCTTCAATTAATGCGTCTACAATTGTTATCGCATCTCCAATACTTAGCGAATCTTCAGTAATAATTGCGACATCAATAATGGCCTCTGTAGTTTTTTAGAAAAAAAATGATTGTGCTAAAAAGTGACTTTTTTGATTTCTTTGCTTTTACAATATCATTCTGTTCTATAATTTACAAAAAAACTTCCCTTTCATCCTATAGTCTTGAAGATCTCTCTCATGCAGCTTATAAAGGTAAGCATTCACCAATCTTCTAAAACCATCATATTTAGGATGACAATTTCGAACATTGAATCCCGTCTTGTCTCTGGTTATTCATCAATTCAGGCAAATTATACGAAATCACGACAATCAGAGACAAAAGTCTTTGAACAAATACCTAGTGTCATGTTCAGCAAAACCCACCTCTTCCCTTAAACACGTGTTTCAAGAGCACTTCTGGTAGGAACTGTAAGGAACAATACTTGCCACTCGTGGGGACTAGAAATCTATTTTGGATCTCAGCTAATGGAAACAAGCTACCCAGGTGTATTGGTGAAGCCAGTGCCAAAACGAAACTTTTTCAGATAAACTCTTTTAATCCATGAAAAGCCGACGCAAGACGGATAATGGGATCGCCTAGTGAAACTTGAAGACTTATAGTAACATTTCTGTAAAACCTAGTTTGGCGAAGCCCCTCTGTTGTTGAATGCCATGAAAAATGCAATTGCTACTTGGACGAAGGCTGTTTTTCCCCGTCAACTGACTTCAACGAAAGACACGTACTTGGTAATGTCATAACACAACCACCCAGGAGTGTATGGCTGTGAAATGGAAAGGAGGGGGCCTTGTAGAAAATACACGAAAATCAATAGTAGGAAAACTGAAACGGCTACTTTATGGCCCATGAGTGGATGACAGACCTGCATTTACCATTCTTCACGTTTCGTTTCATTCCCTTTTATTACTTGCTTTAAAAACATCTTTATTGCAGGGTCCATGGAGACAGGCCGTTTGATTGCTACTATCCTTTTGGAGCTTTCGTTCGACTCGACAATAAGGGAAAGACTCGCCACTCAAGAGCTTGCAGGTATGCTTGCCTCCACAGTCTCTGAAAACAGACCATTTAGTTTCTCTATTTAAATCTCCTTTATTTTGTGTCTGTACTCCGGTAAACTTCAGTCGAGGGCTCAGGCATGAAAGACTTTGTACATTCATTGTCATTCAGTAGCTGGGCATGAATATGAAGCCATGTCTCCAATTGGGGGTACGTTTAAGAAACACCATATTTTTTCAAAAGTGTGGTGTTGCTGTACTTGAAAGGCTGTAACGTCAATTTTATGCGGCTACTCCCACTGTTGTTCCAACCATTGTCAGCTTTTACCAATTTTGTCAGCTTTCATTTTATGTTATTTATAGCCGAAGACACGCTTTCCAAATTCCTTTTTGAACAGTTTTCTGGCGGTACAGAACTTGAAAATGACTTTGAAAAAGCAAACATTTTATAACATATTGGCTAGAAGCTTTTTCGTCTGACACTCATCAGAGCATAAAACTTCAGAATAAGGGTCCAAAAGAACATGATGAAAAATATATACCCAGTTGTGGATATTTAGTCAACATGTTATATAATGTTTGCTTTTTTCAAAGCCATTTTCAAATTTTCTTTTGCTAAAACCATTGGCAACTTTTGATGTTGTAGTTTCGACCTTGGTGCACTTGATCAAATCAAATGATTCAGAGACACAGAGACTTGCACTCCAAACTATCGAGCTGTTAGCAATCGAAAATGCTGAGATAGTCATCGAAAAGGTTTGTTTGTTGTTTCATTCGAAAGTGAAGACATCAACGGACTCGTGAAGATTCTTTCCTTCCATTTTCTCCCCCAATTCGAGAAGTTAACAGGACAATAATTATGGTTGCGGGAATAGTGGGACAGAGATTAGGGGTCGCTAGAATTGTGGGAGAGATGTTATGGGTTGCTAGATGCTTTGTTTATAACAGAGCTCACTTTGACTCTGGCAGTCGATATTGAAAAAGTACTGGGTCCTACAGCGAATGGAACATCAACTCGACTTGGCACCAAGCGAGGTCCTAGACACGCTGTCGGTCCTATTATCTGTTTTTATAATCAGAATTCGGGGGTTGTCATAGCTATAAGCCAATAGAAAAGTCGTATTTTTGTACATTTATTTGCTGAAGTCCCTTCTTCTAGTTGCGATTACCGTGTTTATTTTCACAGGAAGAACTACTTCATTTCATCGTGAACATTCCTTCAATTTCTGAAGATGAGCAGCTCTACCTATTAGCTGGGAAAATTCTTATCTACTACGCAGAATCAGAATCTGTATGTCTGTTTCCTTTTCATCAAACCTTATTTTGATCAGTGATTCGACTTGGTTAAGAAATTCAAATGATCGTGTATCCTAGAAGGAGTTGGCATATTGCTATCTCTGGCCGAATTAATGTTAAATGGCAACTTGCTGAGTTGAACAGTGTGGTTGGAACGAGAATTATATTTTTTCGAAGGGGCTGCCCCTTCAGTTGCTTCCCATTCAGTACTCTTTTAAAAAAAAGTAGAGCACAGTTTGACGGTTTACAAAGGCAGCAGCCGCCCTTGCCATCGGCATCAGATAGTACTATTGAGTACAAGAATTTTCTCAAAGAAGAACACAAAAATCTTCAAAGCAGTATTGTTCTTTAATTGGAGGTAGAGGAACTCCTTCAGGATAAAGGGTCGGCACAATATTTCACATACCTATTAGTGTCATGTCACACGTCATAATCAGAATTTGTGATCTCAATTCGTGTTTATTATCTTATATAATTGATATACTTCCTATTTTTGTACCATATCAGATTACATGTTTATGCTTTTATTGTTCAGGCCTGTAGAAAGATTATTGAGATCGAAGGATTGAAGGATTCGCTGCTTCAATTTGCAATGAGTCCGGACCCCGTCATTCAGAATGTTGTGGCAAGAGTGATCCTGTCCATGGTTGAAAATTCCTTTGACCAGTAAGTTCTCTTGCCCTTTTCTTTCGAAACTTTGATTCTGAATGATCATAACCCTTCAATTTAAATTGATTCAACAGAAATAGCAATACTTGGCTGTATTATAGAGTTATTAGTTTTTTCGACTGGTCAACTAAAACTGAAGTCAAACTTTTTTGTAAATGGCTTTGAAAGAAGTAAATTTGAAGTATGCTGAAGATTTTTGTCTATGTTCTTCATAGTATAAAAAGTCAGAAATTTTTAAGGTAGTAATTATATATATCCATTTGTGGATCAAAATACGTCAATTAGAAACGCGAACACGTTGGAACATTTTGAGCACAGAAAAGTACAACACTTTAAGCATTATTATGTCTTTAGCACTGAAAACCAAAGCTACAGAGGACTGTGTTGTTTATAAATGAAAATCATATGCATAAGGGCGTACATTAAAGTTCAAAAAAGGAGCATAGATCGAGCAATAAGGGCTCATTGGAAACAATTTGTTTTTGGAACAGTGAATTTTGAAAGTAATAACAATCCTAAAGTTGAAAAACCTAAAGTAAGAACTGATATTTAATCTTGGTCTCATACATTATTGCAGCTGGCTGTATGTGTTTCACAGGGACGGATTTAGCGGGGGAGGGGTGTAGGGGGTGCGATATCCCCACAATATTGTTGTGTCTTTCGGCAAATTTTGCTTCCATTCGGTAAAAATTATATTTTGGTAGTCAACAGTAACAAGACTTTACTTGATCTTATCTTCTTTGAATAGTGAGTAGCCTAAAGGGTGTGGCACCAAAGTCCAATTAGTGCCTAACACCCGCCCCCCCCCCAATCGTTGTTGCTTAAATCCGTCCTTGAGATTTCTTGACTATTAAACCATAATCAATCTGTATCACGAGAATTTATGATATGTATTTAGCAGATACGAAAACTAAGTGGTTATTGTATAAACTGAAACTCATGAATGATATTCATTTTATTTTATTTCTCCAAGGAAAGACATTCTATGCATCGGTATTATCGAGGTATTGGCTTACCTCCATGACAACTGCCAAGATCGCAATGCCTGGGAGATTGCTGAAAAGGCAATAGATTTGCTGCACGAGCTAACCTTACGGATGCAAAAGAAGCAGGATGCTGACCCATCTACCAGCTCTCTCGTCGAGGGCTCCGTCTTGACAGACGTCAAACCTATGTCATTCTAAACGCGTTTTCTTGTTTATTGTTGCACGAAGCCCGCAATCTGCAAGGCTACGTCTTTTCAGGTTTATTTATACTTTGGAGAAAGCGAGCAAGTCAGAAAGTGAGGTTGGGGGTGGGGGGTACTCATAAGAAATCCTTGTGACATCGATTCATCTCTATTTTCCATAGTCATTAATTGTACGATGGATTTTTTCAAAACTGTTCAGTGGGGAGATGAGTAAGTAGGGATGTTTTAAGAAATTATTCGACCAAAAAGCTTGTTGTTGTAAGAGTTTGTATTAATATTGTTGATTCCTGGTATACTGAAACCTCCTTTGCTCCGAAAGAGGAAACATTCCTTCGATCTTGCCAGGGGCCTATAAAATTTTAGTTAACCTGGCTGTCATTTAAGAGAACATTTCTCAACCTCTACCCTCACGAAAAATGAAAAATAATTACCGGATACTAACTATTTCACGGTTTTTTCTTTACCCCGAAAATCAGGTTTGTGTTTTAAATGTAATATCCATTGAATCGTCTCCATCGTGAGATTTGTTATCGTCAATGGAAGATAGTAAATAATTATCTTTTGGACTTTAACCATGACCTTTTTAACATCGTTACAAGGGGGCGATTGCCTCTTCAGTCCCCTTTATAAGAACAAATGCTTGACACCCCAGCTAAAGTCCCTTAGATAAAGCCACGATTTCAACGTAAGGGCCACAAAAGTTGGCAATCATCAATTAAAAATCATTCATGATCATCCTTACAGGTCTCTACATATTGAATTAGGTATATGCTTTCCAGAATTTATTTATACATCGATAGGTTTAGAAATAGCACTTATGCGTGAGCTGATAAAAGGAGGATTGTCAAGACAGGCTTTTCCAAAGGAGATGCACCATACCAGTATGCAGGGTGATATCATCTTCGGAAAGCTGGGTGTCATATGCGAATATTGTTTAGAGACCTTGCTGGGGAGCGGCATCGGCACTTGCTGATATCTGTATATACACTTGTATTTAGTTTATAAATTAACTTGACGTGACACGCATACAATCACTAATGTCGGGTAACATTAGTGCTCAGTGTCAAATTTGATTGCTGTATGAATTAAACTAAGTTATCTAACTTATTATAGTTTTCTAATCATCCTGTCATAGGATTATAGCGTGTATTTTCAAGTACCATTTCTGTAAATATCATCAGAGTTCGCCACTTTTGTAGCAAATGCGTAACACGGCTAGATTCTTGTCATTTTTCTCGCTTCCAACGGTTCCAGGTTTTCCAGGTCCCAACCATAGAGTTCTATGGTCCCAACCAATATGAGAAAACCCAAGGACGCGAACATGGGATTTGGAGGGTTTATTACTCCTGTTTACAACAAGAATCGACAAAGCGTAACTGGGAACTATAAATGTAACATACATAGGTAAAAAGACATGTATGCATGTGAGGAGAAGCAGACACAGACGGCTGGGATGGTAGCCCACTTACTTTTCTTATGATTCCTCTCCTTAACCAGGCACCGCGGAGCGTTAAGAAAAGTAGGGGATCCAAAAAAGTTTAGGGGCAAAACCCTTCAGCCCCCCTGCTTCGCGGTGCCTGTTAACAGTAAGCATTAAAGCTAAAAAATTCAGCAAGAGGAAGTGTGTTTGTGGAAGGTGGAATCGTGCGGCGTGATTTTATTTTTAATAAACTTTCTATGACAAATTGCTTCGATTATCTTAAGAACGCAGCATGGTTCAATATTTGAGCAGCTAGTAATATTCATTCGGCCCTCAGGCTATATGAAGTTTTTCCCTGCTGTTTTGATATTGTCGTACTGATGTATCAAAATATTTCCGTCTCTCTTGTTGTCATTTGTTTTTTCTAAGTCTATGACTAATGACGTAACACACCTGACTTCCAAAATTTGTTGTGAAATGCCATACCTCAAAATAATGCAAAATAGTCAATTGCGCCCAATGAGTGAAAGTGTTAGCTTTAAAAAAGAGAGAGAAAAAATTGTAAAATATTTGATTTTTGAAAGCCGCTTTTAAAGGAAGGAAAAACTTTTAAGAATTTCAAAACCCTTGATATATTTCCAAATTTATTCGCCAATGGAGCCAAAACAGTATTATTTTGTAAAAACAGATCCATAGAAACCTAGAGAAAACTTTGTTTAGAGAGAAAAATTTTTACCCCCTTCTTAAAAGATTTTTTAGAAAATTTTTTGGATAAAAATTACCCTTCATTACAAATGGTCCCCTCTTTTGCCATGCACTTTTAAACAGGCTCCTGAAGGACCGTAACAAATGGCAACTGGGACTTGCTTGAAGACTCTTGAAGTGCCACAATGGAGAGAGGATTCCTACGGTGGGTGGGAATGTCACACCCGTCAGCTGCCCCTCCCCCCAATCGTGACGGCCCCGAGTTACAGTTTTAAAAACCATAGAATTTGATAAAAATAGAGTTCTTTACCAAAGAACTTCGCATCTCCTGATATTTTCCCCTCGGATTTATAACGAATAAGAAACAAATCATGCCGAAATCTTTGAAAGTGTCCTTGTTCTTTTGTCGGCAAAAGAACACCATCGAAAAAAAATTTCGTTTAATGTGTCGGAGAGTCGAAGAAAGTTTATTGTTGTCAGGACAATGCAATTCAATTTCTTCTCATTATCTTAATCTGAGGCATGTCACATTTCGATGAAAAGTTTGTTTCACCATAGTTTCACAGCAGTAAGGTGATGGCGGAGTAGTGATGACCTAAAAATAAAGTGGACGGAAGTAGAATTATTGTCTTACGCAACCAAGATACACCCAAAAAGCAAGATACATGCGAAGAGCTCTGGTTTAAGCTGTGTTGTACATGTAATGAAAGCCGGGTCTGTTTGTACCAATGAGCTCAGAGGTCAAATTTCCGACAAACAGGCTTGTTGCTGGCTTGCAACACCAAGAGGGCCTAAGAGCGAAATCATATAAAATAGCCCAAGTCAAGCGAAATAGAAAGAAGGCGATGAAGCCGAGCATCGACTTTAACGAATGTTTGAAAGATTCTCCCAAATTCAGGTAGGTGTCTTGTTTTCTTCTATAAATTAATGTCATTTAACTGCTTTTGTTTTTGGCAGTCTGACAGATAAATGGGAAGTTTTTCGATCGAGCAAATTTGCTGTGCAGTCAAGAGAATCTTTTGCTATGTAGTATACACAATGACCAAGCAACTACCAGTGAATAATTTATCTGTTAAGTATCTGAAAACAGTTTTTCACTTTATTCAACATAAAAGATATTCTATCTAACCATAAAAGGCAGCATCCTCACATCGATTAGAAATCTACTCAAAAACCAAGGTCTCAATTTTGAATAAAATCATCGTTAAGGAAATGTTTCATGTTCAGATTAAATGTTTGGTCAAGAAGATTTCCTTCAGGATAGGTTTGACTTGTTTGTGTTTTTGCAGAATCACGTCAGGTGATTTATCTCTGCTTTTTCATCCTCACGTTACAGTCACGTTACAGAATTTACAAATAATAATTACGCTTACAATAATTAAGTTCAAAATATCTCGTTTTCAATTAAAGTAATAATACATTTTCCTTTATAGAAAAGGCAAAGAAGAGTGTAGTAAGGGACTTTGGCACTTTGAGGTCATACCTGCAGATTTCTAAAAAGCTAGTGTCTAAATTCCTAAAGGCTGGACTTTTTCTTCTTCAGCCTAATAATTATTCCTGGTTCATTTAACATATTATTTTGCTGGTGCCAGTACTATTTAGTGCAGCAAGGCCCCCGCCACCAGGTTTGCCATTTGGCTGTTTTGACATCCAAATTCCTTTATTCGCCGTCCAAAATTGCTATTGGCCGAAAAAGTAAAAGTTGGCTGAATTTTGGCCGCATGTTGAAAGCCACAAAAAATACAAAGAAAACAGCAATTTTTACACAGAAAATATTCAACATTTTATTAAAACATTCAAAATTGCAAATAGCGAAGCAAGAAACAAAGTAGAAGATAACATAGATAAAATTGAAATTGAAAGCAAGTTTGAGCTTTTGTAATAAACAAAGCCAATTTTGATTACACTATTACTCTAAAGATTTAGCCAAAATGTAGCTCTTTTGTATACATGTAAAATATTTGGCTGCCAAGCATTCTAAGCATCTGGCAACCCTGCACGCCACCAGGGGGCTGGAAGGGCCATGCCCCCCCTTTTTGGTAAGCAAACATATTTCCATAGAGGCCCTGTTTCAAAGTACTAAATTCAAGTTCGATGTATAGAACTTGGCCTCGCCACCTTGAAATTTGTGGCGTGAGCCTTGTACTGTGTGTTTTATAATTTATCTTGTACTCTGATCTTGTTCAAATATTGTAATCATCATTTTTGGTCCAGTCCATTTCCCTATGTGCTGAAAGCAATCCTTTGTCTTATCACAAACAAAAATGTGCTGCCTTATGCATACCAAAGCCAGTTTGCCAATTGTTGCATTCTGCAGACTTCTGTGGTACCTGCTAAAGCGAATTCCTTTTTGAGAGAGCAGCTATCTCTTAATACTTCGATCCATGAAGTCTAGCTTTATAATTGATAATATTGCAATAAAAGCTCTAATATGCACCAACTGATGCATCAAATTCACAGCAACTAGGCCATGTATGCTAGAAACGTGGATTGGTTGTTTCACAAAGCTTGTGTCAGGTTTGACAGCTACAATGAAATTCAAAACTAATCATGAACAACAAAGCTGTGTCTTTATAACATGTAATGGTGAACAGCGTAAATATCATTAAAAATTCCTCTTTTTGTTCTTTGCCAATCTTCTTGCATAACCCGAAAGACTTTGTAGCAAAAAGGACACTATTCAAAATTCTATGTGTCTTGTTAGTTTGAAGATATGTTAAATAGAACTTTTATGGTGTAATTTATTACCTTATTCAATAATATTTTAACACAGCTCAATTTCCACAAAGTAATATTTTAGAAAGTGATTCTTTATTAATTTTGGTTTTTCAGTTCATTGTAGCAATGATTAGAAAATTATATTTTTGTTTTATCCCCAGGGCTAGTGTTGAGGAAAATGAACAATCAATTTATGACTTGGAGACACATCTGGAAAAGGTGATGGTTTTTGCCTATTTCATCCTGTAAAAGACATTGCTGTTGTGCATCTTAAAAATCTATTGAATTTTCTGTCCCCATTTGTTTCTAATGAATACTGTTTTTCCTTGAAAAGTGTCCTTTGTCTATGAAATTTTGAAAATTCGGTTTGATACTCATTTGAGTGGTCATATTTAAGCAGTCTCTGTCGTTTAATGTGTGTGATCGCACGCACATGCATCGGCACACTCATGGCACCAATAATGCGAGCGATTGATCGCACGCATGAGTTGTATATTTGACCACCGTTTTTGCCCTGAATAAAATTGTTTTCTTCAATGAAACATTGAAGTTTTTTTTTCTTATAAGCTCAGCAACATAGGCTAATTCTTTAAATAGTGCCTATTTGGCTCTCTATCATGGCTTATCGCTTTGCTTTGTTCAAATTCTCCCGGAAACATGGCGGTAGTCAGGTAGTGTCCAAAACTTTTACCTTCCCGTTTTCACCATTATCAGGGTAAATATCGATGAAATTGCTCAAAAGAAAATGGGCTTTTTTATCATAGATGCGAGAGGCAGGCAATGAATAGACCGGCAAAAAGAAGATCTTCAGACAATCAAGGTTAATATAAATCTAGTGATGTAGAAAGGAAATTCATAAAAGGGGCAAGAAATTTCGATTTTTCGACAAAAGTTTTATAAGAGCTTTTATTTTTTCAAAATTTTGCACACAACTTCACGCTAGTCACATGTCATAAATCATACTACTCGAAGATTTTTCTTGTCTTTTTTTTGAAAAAAGGCATTTTAAAGTTCTTTACCTTATTGGAAGAGATTGCCAATCTGATTCAGAACAACAGAAGAGATCACCATATTCAGCTTTAAAATCTTTTCTCTCAAAATGTTGCATTTGGATTTAAATATACAACCATGTAAGTTTCCGATCAGATCAGAATTTTTCCGATAAAACAGCAGTTTAGCTGTACAGGGGTCCCTTGACCCCTTTATCTACTCCACTGTATCAATCAATATTTCCCTATATTTGTCCTGTAATGTCAAATGTTCTTGGAATAAAAACACCAGAAACACTAAAGCTCTCTGCAAATTGCCCCAGGGCCTCAAGGTGTAGGGGGCCTCATATAGTAATGAAATAAAATTGATTAAAAGAAACAAAATTATGCCCATAAACAATAAAACATTTTAAGCAAACAAACAAATTTAAGCTAGTTTAAAGGGCGTGGTCGCAAAATTTTTGTCCTGCGTGCAAGTTTGGAACCGAACCGAGTTTTTGTCCTCGCCCTTTTGTTTAGGCTAGCACTCTGGAACCGAGGTTATTTTGCTCTGCCATCCGGAATGGTTTTGACCTGTTATGAAAGAGAACAATGACCTGATTTTTAAGAGTGGTTTGCCACACACATGGTGATTTCCTTATGATGAAGACTGTATACGAGAGGACAGTCCTACCTTTTTGCAAAGTTCAACAAGCGTCTAAAGAGGTAACCAGGACAATTGATGATTTCAAAGTTGACAAAGCTTCGCTCACTTAATTTATGATGAAGAAATCTGAAGAATGAAATTATAAATTATGATATATCTCGTCTGTCATTTCGCGGTTTACTTTTTGCTCTATGTTTCACCTTCATCCAAACTTTTGTTCTGATTGACCTCAATGACATATTCCTCAAACATGTCACTTTCTTTGTTGCTGAGTTTCAAAAGAGGGACAATTTATTCCAAAGTTGCAAAACGGAGGATGCTTAAACGAGGGTGGATTCTTATTAGAATATGTACAGGTTGCCATAAGAACCAGGCCAGACTCAACGCTTTTCAGGGCCTTTTTTTACATATTAGCTACTAGGGGTGGAGGGGGGAGGCAACTGCCCCTGCAGCACAAATGGCTTTCCATTATTCTAAGCAATAGGCTTTTGCCCCTTCTTTATATAAACAATGGTTTGCTTCTGCAGCTAATTTCCCTTGAAAGAGGCTAATAGCACTTTTACTTCTAAAATTATCCATCTTATCAGGAGATCAATTTAGCAAAAAAGCTGGCTCAAAAATATAATACCTGGGTATTGACTATAAAAGATATCTTTCAAAAATATTATGTTTCTGATCATTTTGTGTCTCTGGAATCATTTGAGGAGAACTGGGCTGCAACCCAGTTTTTTCCAATTGTTAAGAGCTGCATTTTTGTATTGATTTGCTTCATTTTAATCCTAGGTCTCAAAAGCATGTAGCTCTTTTGTTGAATGTGGAAAAGTCTTCAGATCCTCAATGGGGTAAGTTGTCATTGTGAACATCACTTTGAAAAATACTTTCCACGATTTGCGTTTTGGATAAAATGTGGTAGTAAAAAAGGTCACTTTGGGAATTTAGAGACTTGTGAAAGATGTCCTTGTATCAAAATGCTGCAAAATTTGATGTATATTTTCTGGACCTTATGTTCAGAATCAAAAGATTTAGTTGCAATACTGAACAGTAGTTAAAAATTAAGATATAAACTCTAGGTCTATATCAGGGCCAGTGAAGCGGATTTTAAAGTAGAAAATTTTAGAAAAATTGTTTTCTAGAGATGGCCAGAAACTGCATATCTGAGGCAATATTTTTAAGCTTTCTCTCATCATTATGTCCCATAGCTTTAACTGTTTTGATTTTAAAATGAAATAGGAATGGTCTTGAGAAGTGTTAGAATTAGAACAACCTTTTTAGTGCATCTTTTACCTCAAATAAGGAGCAAAATAAGATGCAGAAAGTAATTAATAGAAACACAGTTTTGTAATAAAAACTCACATAAGAATATGTCGACTGGAAACGTCATCATCTTGAATTACAATGTCAAGCAATTGTGTACAGAAGGGATGAGCACTTCTAATAAAACGATGCAATTTCAAACTGGGCTGGTCAAGATTATTTTTTGATATAGCTTTGCTTGATAGTTTTCTCTTAGCCAGATGGATAGATAGATATATGTCTTTTAAAATAAAAATCATTGTTAAAATCAGGCTTCGAATCTTTCTTGGTGATACTTCAAAAGAAAAAATTCTTGAAGATACTTTCTTGTTCTTGTGCATTCTCAAAAACGTTTTTAGGGTTTTTTCACCCATCAGCTTGTATTTTCTTTATCTGTATTGTAATAAGCCAAATATTGAGACGTAAAATGACTTCAAAATATATTTATCTTCATCATAATCGTACATACAAAAAAACTGACTTACAACACGTGCTAACTGGAATAGAGGCTAGATATGATTTATGCACATATTTTAATACTATTGTCCACAGGGGATAACAGTATGTTTTTTAGAGTTTTTTGTTAAAAGATAAACCTTGTGAGCCAGGTTTAGGTCATTGAAAAGACAAAACCTCATAATTTGGCTTTGGCACCATGTTATTCTTAGTCTGGTTTCTCCTTCTGTATCTTAATCTAAGTACTTATCTAAGCGCTTATATTAAATTCTTCACAGTTAGCAAACACATTTTAGAAAGCTGTTACACTGCAACATGTTACTCAGAACTTGGAAAATGAACAGTTTCCTTCACCCAGTACCCTATGTTTTGATTTTTCCATGTCTTCTAAACATTTAAATGGTAAAGAGATGGTAATGAAGCTTAAGCTATGGACATATTTTAAAATAATGCTAGGCACAATTAATAACAGAATGGTAGACTAAATCTCTCTCTGTGTACTTTTGCAATAAAGCATTTGCTTTGGCCTGCAGGAAAGTAGGGAGGCAGTCTCTCTTTCCCTTAGCTTTGGTTCAGGAAGTTGCATTCATTGAACTTGCTTTTTTTCTTTATATTCAAGTATTTGTGTTTACTTTCAGTCAATTTATTCTTTTTTAGGAGCCTCATTCATGAATTTGAAGGCTTATCATCATTGTTCAAAGATGATTTATTTGTGAATGGTGCAGTAACTAAGATATGTTCAAATCTCTCTGATATAAAAAACTTCTTCGGGGTGAGTGTATTTCTGTTGTCTGTTTTTTTCAATAAAACAGAAAAAGCAAACTAGAAAATAAAGATTATTTCTCTCATGCGTATAACCTGTATTTTAATTTCTATATACATTTTAATCCTAGATAATGATTGGACAGGACATTTTTAAGGCTAGCTGGGTAGCAAAGTGCACAAATTCTGGAATCACTTTAATGTTGTGTATTTTTCTCACGCTGTGAAAATTGATCTTTTACAATGTTGTTTTTGGAGCCTCTTGTTTTGCCTTTCTTATATATATATATATATTTTTTAGATTCTACTTGACCAAGCACAGAGGTCGATTGGCAGCAAGCTTCACTCATTTCTAAAAGAGTAATAAATTCTTATATCAAATTTTACTCTCTTTCTGATTTATTCATATAATTTATTGACATGTAAGATCATCCCTGCAAGGTGTCTTTTTGTATGCAGTTTCAAAAGGGTAATTTAATCAAAGCCAATAGAAAGATACCTTTCACATCCAATTGAAATCATATGTTCTTTTTCATTTAATTGTTGGTCCTTAGAGCTTAGAGTCTTAAGTACACGTAATGCTGGAATGCTGTTTTTATGCCTAGATCTTGCACAGTCATATTTGATAGAAAACATTAGTCACCACCAGATAAGAAATTTTTATTGTACCCATGTTTCCTTAATTGATATTTAATCAGTTATCTTCTGCTGTGCCGTAACTTTATTCACCAATTCAAGATCACATTTTAGATTTACATCTGTCTCTTTTTCGTTGACAGTGAGATAAAAAAGTTCAAAGAGACAAAGAAGCATTTTGATAAAATCAGTGATGAACTCGACAGGTGTGTCTCAATGGCTAGCATCGAAGTTTTATCGATCTTTTGTTAAAACTGTTTTATCGCACTGTAAGCCTATAATTAAACGGAAAGATTTTCACATGGAATGATTTTCGCATGGGACAGGAAACGAAATGGCAATTCTCAAACGAGGATGATGGATATAGGGAGGGTCATTTGGTAGGATTGTAGATAGCCGTCATAGCTTGAAAGTTTGTTTGTGGTGATGGGGAAAATCAAAATTACAATCTCGATCTACGATATCACTTGCTTTAAATCTTGTTTTGCCTTTCAGTGTATTTGCCAAGAACTCCCAGCTTCCAAAGACATGCAAAGTGTCGGAAGCAGAAGAGGTACGTATTTCTTAAGATATAAGCTGCAAGTGAAGCCTCTAATAGAGTAAGGGGACAACAGCTCCATGGGATTGTGATAATTAGTTACGATCTTATTGCCTCAAAACAAATTGAGCTTTTCAAGCGCCGCAGCCAATATCGTCCTCTGTGAAGGAGAATCGTCAGCTTGTATTTCAGACCCCGTTTACACTGTGCCGGATAAATGTTATCCGCATAAAACTTGTTCGGATTGATTTGCGTTTACACTGTGCCGTACAAGTTTTTTCCACTTTGCCCTCCCGTTTACACTGTGCCGGATAACTGGAGTCACGTGACATAAATCTTTGCACAAAACGAAGTCATCTCTGGGCAACAAAATAACAACTAAATTCCCGCCAACGTAAAAAGACTTTTCATTCTCTCTTCAGATTCACCTGCTTTTTTTCAGATGAAGTCCGAAGATTTTGTCACAACAAATTAGACAAAGTTAGTTTTAATAATTCGTTCTTTGAAACAAAATGACGCTGAAATAGCGAAGAAAATAGGGAAAGCTGACAAGGATGCCAGTTTTACATGGACTGACGAAGATACTGCACTTTTAACACGAGTATTTATCGACTATAAGGCAGCCAAGATGGAGAAAAGTCTTTATTGGGAGACAGTGAAAATCAAATAGGAAGAAATAGCCAATCGCTTTCGAGCATTATACGATGTGGATAAAATTTATCCGGATAAAACCGTCTACACTGTACCACATAGCTATCCGAACTAATTTAATCCACTTTCCTAGGTGAACTTATTTTGTTCGGATAGCCGCTCTCAAATTCGTGCGGATAGCGTGGGTCTAGTGTAATCCGGCGCACTGAAAACGGGGTCTCAGTCTATTGGCGGAGTTTCCCCAGGAAGTGTTACTGGGCACCGGGGGACTAACCCCCTGCCGAAATCTGAGAAATTCATACGTCTTCTCTTCTCGTTTCATAGAGATATGTTTTGCTACCGCCCCCCCCCTCTCCCACTATTTTTTATTTATGGCACTGCATACTAAGACGATGGTCTCGCTGTACTGCCTAAAGTTGTTCTGTTTATGTAAAATTGGATTTGACCAGTTTTCTGATTTTAGAGGTGCTTCTAGTAAATACATTTTCAAGCCAATATTTGAAATTATTTCGAGTAAAGCACACAAATTAGGAAACTACCCAACAGTGCTTTATATGTAAAGCTCTTTAAATTCCTTTGCCTTATATTTTTTCTAAATCATTATTTCAGTAAAGGAATTTTGTTACAGTTCTAGCTAGAAACAAAAATGCTGTTGATAGAAAGCTTCGTTTATCGTTCAATGTAAACGTTTCTGCTATCGTTTTGTGAGCACGGTCTATTTGTTATTTTTGGGTGTCTCGTTCTTGCATAATTGTCATGTATATCCAGGTGGTGAACTTTCAAATCCAGTCTCTAGCTGTCTCTATTTTCTTTTGTTAAGATTCAGTAATCTAATGTATTATAACGCCATTGCCAAATCATGAAATATCTTGATAGGTAGATAATCTACTTTTGGCAACAGAGTCGGCCTTCAACCACACCTCCTTGGATTACGCATTCCAGGTAAAGCACTTGAATAGATAGCATGTAATGAATTGAATCATTCTTAAAGAATAGATGTATTAGATAGCGGCAGTTTACAATGAATGAGGCTAATGTCCTGGAGATTTTCAGCATGACAGCTTGACATGAAAACAAAGAAAAGTTAACGAATAAAAAAAGAAAGGAAATATTACGTTATTATTAGCGGCCTAGATCTCTTGTTGTCTGTGCTTATTACCGGGTATATGACTTTAAGCCTATTTGGGACCTTAGTTTTTAATCAGTTTAGCTCAGCACCAGGGCATCTGCATGGAAATAGGTCTGAGATGCTCTCGGCCTTAGGCACCTCTTTCTTTCAGACCCTGTTTTACAAAAACCAGATAACATTTTCAAAGATAAAGAAATTTGAGAAATATGTCAGAGAAATGTCAGAGAAGCTTTTTCTCCAGTTCAGTTCAAGAGAGGTCTCCAAACTTACTTAACTTTTGAACCTAGAGATCCTAAGCAAGACTCCTTGGTAAAGCAGCACAGAAATGTTTTCCTTCTTTTGGTTATAGCATGTTATTTAGTCAATAACTTCTTTACATTTATTGCTTAATATCTTAACTAATGCTTAAGTCAGAGTTACGTGTATGAATCTCGATGAAATGACATGAAATGTGCTCTTAAACATGCAATACTAGTTCTGATGTCATTAATAAAGATTTTGCTTGTTTGAAAAATACCTCTAGGGTTTTTTTAAGTTTGATTTATTTCTATGTATTTATTGCAATTTTTTTCTTTTTGAAGATCAACATCCTCCAATCAAAGCGACGATTTCATATCTTAGGCCAGGTGAGTGTGAAATACCATATTTTTGCAATTGTCAGTCACAGTACAGATATCTGGCGGTGACCTTGCCACGGCGAGAATATGGGTCGACGAAAACAAAACAGAAATTGCACATCTATTCTTCATTGCTTTTTGAGTATGGTTTTGATTGTTATCGCAATTTAGAAAGATTGGACCCTTTCTGGACCTGTCAGTATTTAAAGTCAGTATTTTAGGCATACTCCTATTGTCAGTGAAGGAGTATGCCTAAAATATCCTTATTCAATACCTACTGGCTGGAATAACCGAATCTAAAACCATCGGAAATTTCCTCCACAGCTCTGCACCTTCCAGAGCCAATACTTCTCCCGAACCAATTTGTGAATCTCTTGCATGCATGAAACATTTTGATATAATTTCACTACCAGCAAAAAGTATTGTCTTTAGTTGCTTACTTTTATTAGCGTAAAAATTTTATCACAAGTCGAAAATATTGTGTGTTTGGTTGCTCAGTGTTGCTAATTGAACCGTTTCAACAGATCCTTACATTCATGCATGCACATACGGCATTCTTCAAGCAAGGCGGAGAATTGGTGGTATGTTTGGAGCCTTATTTGAAGGAGCTCGGATCCAGGGTATGTTGCGTCATCACAACATCAATCCTTGTATTAATTTAGCAGCAATTTGTACGGTGCTATTTAATAATGATGGCTTTGGAAAAAGAAAACCTTTAATCCTAGTTTCCATATAGTCCTTGAGTGTCGTTGAGGATCATAACTTCCTTTAATTAGCTCGTCACTTATTTATAAACCAAATAGTATGTTTAACAAAGCTCTTATTCAAAATTGCTTAAAGTCATTGAAGATTGATGTAATGATGTTATAGGAAAATACCTTTTAAGTTATGTAGAGTGGTTTACAGACAAGAAGGGTATTATTCTGATCGTGTTAAAATTATTTTGTTATCTCAAAAGCTGTCTGATAATAGTATCAATTCAATATTTAGATCTTAAATCGTTTATATTTTCCCCGTTCTTTCTGGCTATTATTCTCAAATGTTGCTAGTATTGTTGCTTCGCTGTGATTAGAAATAATTTCTGTATAGGTAGAAATTGTTTTCATTGCTTCTGTTTCGTCTGATTCTGAAACAAGCAATTTCTAGCTCCGATTTCATTTTTAGCTTTGTTGTCCAAAGCTACGGAAGGGTATAAGATTTAATTGTAAGTTTTGATTTCAGCTTGATCATATGCAATATGAATTTAACTGCGAGCAAAAAGAGATGGAAGAAAGGCATACTTTGGTTCAGAGAAAGGTGAGAAGAGTCTGATTTTGTTGTGATAAATCATGGCGAAACATAACTAACAAATGCAAAATGTAAGATTCCTAATATTCAAAAGCCAAGGAGCTAGAATGCAGTCCTGTTTCATTACATTTACCCCTGCAAGAAGAGTCATTGGTGACGGTTTTGTTCCGATTCTCTCTCTTTTACCATTTACCTTTTACCATTTCCGATTCTCTCTCCATGCATAGGCCAGTTTTGTTTTCATCAAGGCCCTTTTCATTCTGCGTGGTAGATTTTCTATTGACCTTGTTATAACGAAGAACTTGCATGTTTCTTTTGCAGAACGAAATGAATCAAGAAACAAGAAACTCATTGTCGAATCGAAATGGGAGGTAAGTCTTAATCGATTCCAGAAAAATTTAAGACAAAAGGCAATGAATTAACAGCTTTCCATATACATCCTAAACCATGGTCTTAATTCAATGTAGATTTTGATGTGGAGGCTTTGTTTTGTCGAGGCATCTATTAAGGGTAACCTCGCTTTCGTCAAACATGCTTATGTTGAACAATTGATTATGAAAGTTAAACAAAGAAACTAATTCTTTCTTTGGTTTATGTTCGACTTGATGGACTTATGTAAATGTAAAATATTGCCTTGGATAAAGGTGAAAGACATTTTGATCACGACTGATTTGAGTTCTGCAAAGTTCACTAGATTTCTCTCTTCATGTTTTAAAGAAATAATCGTATATCTAAAAAAGATATATAATTTCAAATGTATGATTCATATGCCAAGTATGCATCAAAGCCAAGTAGAAGACTGACTTTCAGACTTTCACTGTATTTGAGGCCTGATTTCAACTTATTTTCACTTGACAGCTTGCTAATGGAAGGCTATTTATTCAAACGTGCAAGTAACGCATTCAAAACATGGAACAGGTATTGTTTGGTCCCATCTACTCTGATTTTTTGTGCTAGCTTGAAGAAGTGGAGCTAGCTTATCAGCCTTATTTAAGTCATTATACTACCATCACCCACAGAGCTACCTTCTTGCAAATAGGTGACCAGGGGCGGATCCAGAGGAGGTTCGAAAGGTGCTTGATCACAAGTGACTTAACACAAACATTGAATCGTGTTATACCAAAGCATGTATAAGATCCGACCCTCAAGGTGACAGAATAATTAAAAAACCATTGCTTGCAGAGTTTTATGAACTGGTTATAACCAATAGGCTTGTAGTTACAACAACTCTTCAGGGGATTCAATGTAAGGGCCTATATATTTTGGTAGCAGAGGATACATATCTAATTGGGAGTGCTGCAAAATCTGAACAGCTGCGGACCAGGGTTATAGATTAGCTTTAACCGTTGTAGCTTAATTGTTTTAGAGAGAGAATAAACTTCAGACCTGATCTCTTGTTTCGATTTAGCACCTGTTTTAAAAAAATTGCTAAATTTACTCAAACGTCGCCTTTTGTTTTGCCAAACTGCAACGCC
This sequence comes from Rhopilema esculentum, assembly GCF_013076305.1. The sequence goes on along the minus strand of NW_027019541.1, from coordinate 7,153,479 downwards.
TGCTAAATTCCATTTGGAAAAGCGTTAGCTCAAGGCAGGGCCGCCGAGAGGCGGCCTGGGCCCTGGGGCAAAGTCCCAGATGGGCCCTAGAGTCGGATACAAAAAATTTTCAAGACCACGCCCTTTATAAAATGGGAAACTCCCATTATTTTCAAACGTTTGCGCAAGTTTGCTTTTTCAGTTGCAAATTGATCAATGATATGTCTAATCAATTTGTCTTGCTAGTTCGTGCTCGATCGAAAGAGTCACGAGGCTTGATAGTCTGTCTTGAGTCATTGTTGAACGTAAGCGGTTCTTTATTAATGCTAGTTTGCTGAAAGGGGCCCCAAAAATATAATATAGCTTTATGCAACGAGTCTAAATGCAAAAATAACTCACTTGAACGGGCCATAGATTAAAACAAGATTATATGGGTTACCTAATTTTTTATCAGGGCTCCCTTCCCCCAATAAGTACGATTTTGCGAAACTCGGGGAAACTCAGCTAAAAAGATGAATCCGTAAAATATGTGATATAAGGTTTATTCAGCTTTTCTCGGGGCCCCAGACTCAATAAATAAAGCTGATAGGCCTTAAATTCAAACAAGACTCAGTGTACGGACCCAATGAAATTACTGCCATAATTTTCGATATTAACAAATATATCTTTAAACGCATTTTCAGTTTCTCAAAAGAAGACATTTTAAAAAAATTTTCAGAATAATTTCGGGGCCCCTTTCGAGGCCCTGGGGCAAATTGTCCCCTGCCCCCCCTCTCTGTGCCACTGGCTCAAGGTTCTGTTTTGGAACCTTGACTTTTTAATTTTGGCACACCAAAGAGCTTTTGACTAGAAAAATGTTTGTTGAAGAGCTATTTTAGATATCAGAAAAGAATGGTCATGACAACAAAGAAGCCCAGAAAAATTCTGCCAAACAGCATGTTTCAGAAGACATAAAGAAGAAGTATTTAAAATTTTCCAAGCGTATTGTAGTGCACCAAAATATCGACAAGCATTGCAGCCAACCTTAAGTTTGATCAGTGTAGTGGACCATGATATTGTACTGAAATGCCTTTCTGAATTCACGCCCGTTTGATGTTCTGGTCTTGACAGGAGATGGTTTACGATACAAGACAACAAGATATACTATCAAAAGCGATCTAAGGTAAGCCTATTTTGATGTCTTCTGTATTCTAAGTACCGAGTTTTTGCTCCGTTTGTTGGATATGCTATCCTATAATGGATGTATGGCTATCTAAAAGGGCGTGCCAGTCTATAAATAATTGGAACCTAGTGGAAGTTTTGTTAGAATTGATACATATCTTGAACAAACAGCGTAATAGAGTAGATATCTGTTTCATCTTTGATTCAAGCCTTTAAAATGCGTCTTGTTTCCCGAGTTCCTCACTTTTTTGAGCAGTCAAGAGCTTTATCCATTTTGCGCCTCGTCGTAGCATACCAGGGAGGCTCGTAAGAAGCCTGGCCTAACATTTTCTCTTTCAAAGCATTTGTCCATCCTTCGTTATTGCACCACTCATGCTCCTTTGCCCAATCATTAAACGGAGCAGTGACTTTAGTTTGTGTAGAGCCTCTTTGAATCAAACATGCTATCTGGCTAGTATTTTCAGTTCAGCTTTTACTTTTGTATAGGACTCACAAACAGAGCTTGTGGATGTTCGGCTATGTACAGTAAAGCGAACAGACGATGTCGAACGAAGATTTGCCTTCGCACTTGTATCTCCCACCAAGTAAGTTTTCTATTTTTCTGTTTCTTAAACATCGCCTCGAATGAAAACCATGTTTGGAAATCATCGCGTATTCATTGAAGCAAAAAAATCGAGGCCGCATTCGGACTTAGCATGAAATATCGACTGTACATAGACACGTGCTCGTGGATATTACCCTCTGATTTTGCTCCGAACTCGGTCGCTTTTTATGCTCTTGCAGAGTGTGACGTCATAAATAATAAATTTTTAGAATTTATGACATTTGACCTAAAATATTGGTTATTTAATTATTTCGCCGTGTTGGTTATTCTTCATAATTTAAAATAACATCGCGAAATGCCTTTTGACCTTTGAAATCAGCTAAAACGTTCATAATTTGGTGACCAATCAAAGATATTGACAACAGATTATTTTACATGGTTCATAATTTTTTTTGAATTTTGACAGATGCTGGTATTTGCAGGCCGACAACGATCAAGTCCGTCGGGATTGGATAGAGGCAGTTCAGGTACTTCTTTTGGCATTACGACGTACGTTTACCATTTGAATTTTCTCATGAGGCTTCTTTGACTGAGGCGACATGATCGGAAAGGAAAAGGGGATTTTCAGTTTTGTGTTTTGTTTAGTAGCGAGCAGTTTTTCAGATCGTTGGCAATATAGATAAACTTCAAGGTGACAACAAAGTTTTCTCGTAGAGAAACCTTTCTTTGAATACAAATACAATTTTAGGAGAAAGTTTGCCAACTAAATGGCAAGAAGGAGGATACCCAAATAAGGGTTTGCTTCAATTCAGGTTTCAAGTATTTGCTGGCTTTCAACAAGAATACAATTGAAGTTTGACTTAAAGAAGATCATCGTTCATTTTATTTCAAGTCTCAAATCAGATTATGATGCGTGAACTTTATCTCTGAATCTAAGATGCAGCGGCCCTTGTAAATGAATATAGGCCTCTTGCACAGGTGACATGGGAACGATTGCGTACCGTTCCAATAGCGGTCCAAATTTTGAAACCTAAGAATTAACTGCTCGCACTGGATCAAATTTTTTCGAATAAGCCCCACCTTTGTATACGGCTCCCTCGAAAAAGCCCCCACCCTAAAGTAATTTTTGTGAAATAAGCCCCTACACTTAGAGTGAGACCCCATAGGCTGCGGCAGCCCCGACAGCAATAGGTTTATCCCAATTCAACTGCATTTTTAAGTATACTGACCAGCCTGAAATATAGGAAGAAAATTTACCCTGGAAGTATTTTTTGCTACTGCTAAATATGTTATCTGTTTTTATTTCTGTCAGGTTGCGATTGCCAAAGCCTTGAATGACCCACAGTATGACGAAGATTCTTCTTCCTTTGTAAGTGAAACAAAATTGATAATTTTAACCATTGCCTGAATCACTAGTAATCAACATCATCATTGATGAACCATCGCCGTCGTGATCACCAATCAATGATCGCTTTTTTGATCATCGTCAATCATCGTTATCATAGTGATCATCATTAACATAATCGTGATGATAATAATAATCATCATAATCAAAATAGGCCTTTGACATGTACCGTTTGTTTAGAGATTTCATAACAGCGAAGATAATCTGTACTTGAACATAAACGCGCGTATTCATATGTATTTTCAGGACAAAAGCATGGATCCACTAGAGAAGCTACATCCGCAGTAGTAAGCATCCTTTCCTGTCTTATCGTCTTCACAGTAATCCTTAATCGTTTTATCATAGCAGTCAATTTGTGGCCTGGTAATTCTATTCTCTAATTGCTTCCACACCTTTTAGAAAAAAACCTAATGTAAGAAGCACGTATCCTTGAATGAACATACATATCCACTATCAAAGGGAGGCCCAAGAATTGCCTGGCTGTTAAAAGTAGTTTTCTTTTTGCGGAGATCTACTACACTGTCTTTATTGTTTTTAGCCTGCTGGAACAAATACGCTCACTTCCTGGAAATGATGTTTGTGCCGATTGTGACAGCCCAAGTACGTTGAAATTTTTGTACAAGATAGTGTTCACAAGATAGAGCGCGATCTGTTATATTATGATACGGTAACTTTAAACAATACACTACTCTAAAAGGTGCGTGGATGGCTCCAAGGGTCTGGTCTTCGAGTTCCTGACATGACCAAACTCTCTTAGAGTGAATGGAGTAGCCGGCTCTCTGCAGTTAAAGGTGTAGGAATAACGAGGTGTGGTCTCATCGAGGAAAGAGCCAGGACATTGCTCGTTAAGCATAGCATCTCAGTGTCCTAAAAACTCTTTGGGTGCTAGCTAGCAAATACAAAACAATACAGTTTACAGTGTATGGGTGCTTCAATAACTTGAAAGATCGTAACTTTCCTATCAATTTGGCCTGACTACTCCTTCTGATGTTAGAAATTTGCAGTGTACAGCTCTTCCTTGCCATTTTATCAAGGTCTACAACTTCATTGTTTTGACTTAGCCCCCTGTTACTTGCTTGATAATTGTACCAATGTGTTGATGTTTCAGATCCGAAATGGGCCAGCATTAATATCGGTATCACCCTGTGCATTGAGTGCTCAGGTATTCACAGGTATGTTTTGTGCATAAGTGACTTATTAACTTTTGTTATGTTTCTGCCAACGGTTTTAGTTTTGGTTGTGTTCCCATTATTTTGTCTCAAATACTGCTTCATTTCTTTCGCTATTCAGAAAATAGTAAAAATACCAGTACAATAACCAGTCAATTACTTACGCGAGGGTATTTTTGGTTTCTAAGCTCGCCTGGGTATTTTTAGAGGGGTCTTGCCACTCCTAGCAGCTTTTTCAAGCTAAAACGTTACCGCAAGGGACCAATTTAGAAAACTGCTTTGAGTTTAAGATGCTTTAAGTAGTCGTGATTTTCTAGCAAAAGCAGGCTCGTAATAAACTTAGAGTTGGCGGGTTGTCACAACCCCAATCTTTGAATTTCTTTGAGTTTTAATGCATATTCACCTCAGAGAATAACATAGCGTAACGCTAATGCCGAGAATTTTGTCAGTTCAAAAAGAAAAAACTAAGCCGCGCAAGGTTAAGGTTCTGTAAGTAGAGCTTACTTGAGTTTTAGTACAAATTTCGATTGGCATATTGCCAGTATAATATCAGTCAATTTACGTCCCTTAGCAAAAATAACTTTTCGTTTGATTTAATATTTATGGAATACCGCTCTTCTAGGAGTCTTGGAGTCCACATATCCAAAGTTCGATCCATCACATTGGATGATTGGGAACCCGAATCTATCAAAGTAAGTGCGTGTGTTAAAATTAAGAGTTTCTTTTTCCTGTGGAAGCTTTGACGAGGATTTCACCTGCCATCCTTGATAAGTAATGAGATCTTCTTTAAACTCAGAAAAGATAATTTCACTTTTTGAAGGTTACGTTTTTCAGCAGCTTTGGAATTTATAGATATAAAATCAAGATGTCAAGTTTGTGGAAGCTTTCTGGAAAAATTTAGCATCATTGTCATGAGAATTTTATAAGTAAACAAAATTCATTTTCTTAAGGAACTATGATATAATGAAGGATTTTGAAGGATACACTATATCTGTTTAAGTTTACCAATCTTATCTGTTTAAGTGTTGTTTTATATACCGTTTTGAAGCGGAGTTTGTTTGCTGGAGCTCTGGCAGTCGTTTATACACATTTCTGAAACTATTTAGGTGACAACAAATGAGATAGTAACTTCTTTGGATATTTGTTTTATTTGTAATTTTTGTTGCAGTCGTTTTGTAAAATGTAAAGAAGTTGAACGAGGAATATGGGATACGTACTAATAAGCTTGTAGCCAAGCTCCGGGTTCGATCCCGGCTCGCGGACGCCCTAGGAACTGGCCACTCTACCACATAATGCCGCGGCTCAGGACGATGCGCCCCAAACAGCGTATCCCCAGCGTTCGATATCGAATACTGGACTAACCTTTAAGCTGAAGCTTAAGGCCTTGAAGACGATACGTATCTGCCTTAAAATGCACCTTTGAACCTTATCATTTCCTTAACAGCTTATGTCGGAGCTTGGCAATCGTGTCATCAATGACATCTACGAGGCAAACGAGGATGACAGCATGAAGAAGCCAAATGTTAGCAGCTCAAGGGCGGAGCGAGAAGAATGGATCAAGGCAAAGTATGTTGAAAAAAGATTTGTCAGCAAAATTCGCCCCAGAAGAACCTCTGCTGCTGTGAAGCGGTTTAGACGAAAGCAACCGATTAAAAAATTCCCAGATGGAAAAATTCGGCGCTGGTCTGCCAAGAAGAGTGATGTTGAAGCGGCCGAGATATTGCTACATCTTTCTGCTGATCGAGAGGAGAACCATTCGCCAAAAATGGACGAAGAAGAAAATAGTAAACAGAAAATGGCTGAAGATTCGAACGGAGAAGGATGTCCAGTGGTGGAAGGTGGGTCACCAAGGAAAAAAGACGGATCCACGCAGGAATCAAATATATCCCCAGAGGCGACAGATGGATCCCCAGGGTTAAGAGCTGGATCTCCAGAGGCAGAGATAGGATCCCCTGGATCGGATGTAGACAATAACAGATCGGTAAATGCAGATATGAACTCCCCATCCTCTTTTGATGGGGGTTCCCCTGCAACTCCGCACTTAAGGCGTTTGTACGATAGTCGCGGTACAGATTCGGCAACAAGCTCGGATGAATGTGAAACAGAAGAGGAAATGCGGAGTTTGCCTCCAAATCAGGTAACGTTGGAAGATCTCATGAAATGGCATATGTACATAATTACCTCAAGTTACACTTTTAGCTGGAATTTTTATTTCGTTGATTAAATACATTTTCAAGCAAAACTGATATGTTGCGTAATAAAGGTATTTTGTAAAATGTACGTTTTTAGTGACTTTAAAGTGACTACTTATTTTGTACTTTTTGCCACACCGTCTTTTTACAATTTTTCGTACAATGCTAATGAAAGCTTCTCTAAATATATTTTAATACCATCTGATTCTTGATAATTGAGTTTTTTTGACTAAAAGAGGATATATTTTCTTGTCAAAGTCACTAACGAATCTCAAGGCTTTTTTATCTTTGATTAAATTGAAAAATAAGGTGACGCTTTTCTAACCATAATCATTGTTTTCACTTCCTTTCTAGTTGCTCTACCAAGCTGCAAAGCTAAAAAATATGACATTGATGATCCTTGCCCTTTCAAACGGTAGGTTTAATTTCCATTTAATTGATTGGAGGGGTAGTATACGACAAGTTTCTTGTCTCGGTTGCGATTTTAGGCCTCCCCCTCAACTTCTACTAAACCCATGTCGGCCATGTCTTCCATCGGACAATCAATCATCTTCATCAATTGGCTGACATCTCCTATTTCTCCATTAATGGTGGAGCCAGCCACTAAGCTCTTGGGGCAAAATAAAATTTTTAGACCACGCCCTTTTTTAGCACCAGAAAACGCTCTTTTACCAACAAGACACACCAATTTTACCTGTAGGGAACGCCCATAATTAACTTTTGGCATTGTAAAGGCAGTTTGAAAATCATAGGATTACATCGCTAAAAGTACGTTGCCAAAACATTACCCCTACCCCAACATTTTCTCATCGAATTTAGACGAAATACAAAGTTGATCCGGCCGAGAACTGGGGGGACGTGTCCAATTCCCCCCGTGGCGCCGCTACTGTTTTCAATCACTCATTCAATCCATTTGTCTCCCGATTCGGTCCTTGTCATATCTTATGTTGCCAAATCATCTTAAGTCTACATTATTTCAGCTTCTCTCCATTCGTTTCTGCTCTCGCGTAATATTTTGTACTTCGATTCCCAATCTAGATCTTGGCTGCTCAATCTTCTGCTGGCCTTCTTCCAGGCTGCCATACATTCTTTGGTTACTTTTTGCCTTTTTAAAATTACACCAGATTTCTGCACCAAGCTTTTTTCTATATGTCCTAACTTGGCATTACATTTTTCTCTTCGATTCTTTCCTGTCACATACAACCCCATAACCTTTTTTTTGTTGTAATAGCATAATATAATGCATTGTATTGTATTGTATTGTATTGTATTGTATTGTATTGTATTGTATTGTATTGTATTGTGCTGTGTTGTGCTGTGTTGTGCTGTGTCGTGCTGTTTTTCTTGTATTCCCAAATTTAATGCAAAAATTTTCTTCAGGTGCAAATGTCAATTGGTCAAACCCTGATCATGCAGGTATGACTCCGTTGCACCAGTCAGTTGCAGGGGTAAGTATAATATGATATATATATTACAATATGATACGATACGATACGATACGATACGCTACGATACGATACGATACGATACGATACGATATGATATGATATTTTATGTTATGTAGGGTGTATAATTACATGCAACACCACTTCAACTAACCGCACTCATGTAATCATTTGGCCGAGTTCGGGGTGTAAAGTGTAAAAAGTTTATTTCTTGGCTGACATCCGCTGTATTTGTACGAAGCATCTTGGTGTACTGCTTGAATCTTGAGAAATGTAGGTTTCCTAAATGTAGTAATTTGTATGATGCTTTATAATGATGACAAATATCTATTAAATATTATGTCTTGCAGGGCTCGGTTAGTGTAAGTGAATTTCTGTTACAAAATGGTGCGAAAATAAATGCAAAGGACGATGGGGGAAGATCATGTTTGCACCAGGCCGCTCTTCTTGGGAGCACGGGGTGAGTCATAGTGCGGAAATCTAAATTTTTCAATAGGAAGCTTTTGTTATGAATGTGGTGTTTATATTGTGTAAAGAGCACTGTGTTTGCCGGACTCCAAAACATCATGGCTGTATTGAATACGGTTAGAGCGGGCTAGAAACTTTAGGATTCAGAAGCGAGTCTGACAGTTGTAATCAGTTTTTGAATTAAAACGTGAAAACTCGTTTGCAATTTTAAAATAGGAAAGTTTTTTATATAATTTGGAAACTTTAAAGAAATTAGGGTTTTGCAAAGTTGGTTCTTTGTTTTAATAGAATTTTAATATTATTTTTATCCCAAAAGCTTCGTTTAAATGATTATTTTTCGCTTCCTTGTACACAATAACTGATCTTAAGTTTTCAAGAATTGGTCCAAAGAATTTACTTAAATGATAATAAAATAATAATAGCCCTTATATTGCGCCATATATGCACAGGGATCATAGCCGCATTACAATTGAAAACATGAAGTCTAATTTAAAATGTTGTTTGTTTAAAAAGGGTAAAATTTTACAAGATTGTAATCCATTAAAATCAAAGTTAAATCACTTTATTCATTAAAGTACTGTCTAAATAACTTCGAGGATAATAGAACAAGAATAAGTTATGTGTATAAAAAACTGGCCCCCGTTTAAGACCCTCGAATTATACCTTACCCTCGGGGTTTTGACTGCTAATGAGCCCCAAGTCAACTATGGTGAGTAAAAAAACGAGCTAGATAGAAATCAATAAAGTGAAAAGTCTTTAGAAATGAGTTTTCTGAATGGTGAATATGTTTTGAAAATGCAAAGACTAAACGGCAGGTATTGGTCATTGCTCAGCTTTCTGTTTATTTGCATGTAATTGATTTGGGATGGTTTCTTTTGCATTGTAGGCATGCCTGTTTGTTTCTGAAGCGTGGTGCAAATCAGAGCTCAATTGACGAACACGGAGAGGTAAGTTCTAATACATGGTTGTACCCAACTATGCTCTTTAGCTCAAAGATTATGATCGTCGTTTCTCCTTGTGTTACCTAGAGACATACGACGGACATGAAAATGCACTGTGCCAGGGTTCAGGACAGGCTAAAAGTAGACAATCAATGAATATCGATTACGGTACATTAATGGAAAACATTATTGGTACCGGACATTTTTTGCACAAAGAGTCACAAAATTGGTTTTTGCTTTTTCGCTTTTCCACAAAAATTTGTTCTACAAAATTTTTTTATTACATTGTGGAATCCAGATATAACGAACTCTGAAGGGAACTGGATATTTATCGGGAGTTCGTTAAACCGGGAGAAAACGTTTTTAGGTCTTTTCGCAGTTCACACTTAAAAATACCTTTTGTGAGCTTGTTTAGGCCATCTCAACTTCTGTGCACAGTTTACTCCAAAAACCAAGCTGAATTCGGATAATACTACTAGTTGGTCATTGAAAATGAAGATCTTTATTTTCCTCTTATAATTTGGGACCAAGTGGCAAAGCTGGTAAAAAACAGATGAAAAATTTATGAAAAGTTTGTTATATGGAGGGTAATTATAAAGAAGGGACCAAATATTTGGTTCGTAATATCGAGAGTTCGTTATATCCGAGGTTCGTTATAACGAGAAGATTTGCAAGGAGTTTGTTGGGCAGAATCCAAGGGGCCAGGCATTCAGTTTGTTATACTGTATTTTCAAACTGCAAAATTTATTTTAAAATATTTGTTCGTTTGATCATCTGTTGCACACCTGCCTCTTCCATTGACTTTAAAGAATCTTTTTGATAACCTTGCCCCATAATTGTCAGAATCTTTCAGTTTAAAACTATCAATTGTAAAGATCAACTCCGCATAATTTTTAAGCAAAAGACTGATCCGCAAAAAATTCTTCCGCAAATAAATTTTCCGCAAAAAAATGTTTTTGAAGTAAGAAACTGCAAAGTTTTATTCTTTAGGGTATCTTAGATGTGACTGCTTCTTTGTGTTGTTGTCTTTTTCAAACCACTGAGTCATCCTTCATTGTCAAGCTGTTCTCAAATCCAGAATATTGACAAAAAGGTTGGATTTTCCAAATAGTAACAAATGGATGGCTAGCAATCCCTTATAACAGACCATCTCGAAGTTGACAAAGCCACAATGCTTTGTTTTTGGAATAAGAAAAACGTATTTATAAGATAAAAGTATTATAAATTATTCAATTCTTGGTACTTTTTCACTTTGTATGCACCATGTAGTTTCTTATCCCACCAGGCTCAAAACTGATGATCAGGGGGAATTTTTTTCGGAAAGTTAAAAAGCAGGGGGGGGGGAGTTATTTCGGATTGGAGAATATTTATTTAACTTGATTTTTGTTTGTTTTAGGATGCTTTGCGTATAGCATTGAAGTATTACCATGCAGATATTGTTACTTTGTAAGTATTTTGTGGTTTCTGTGGCTGAATTTTCTTTAAAATGATTCTCAAACACAAGCAAAAAACAGTAAAACTTGCTAACACATTCGCAAAACAATAACAGCACTTAACACTCACACCGAAAAAACAATAACACTCATAAACAACAACGCACAATAATTCGTTCAGGGTGCACAACAAAAAATGTCGACAAAGACTACGAGCAACAACAAAAAACTCACAAACGAGAACAAAAACAACAGGCTGACTCTCCATTCACACAACAACTTCTGTATGAGAAAATAACTATCATTGGGTGATCATGTCTGCCATAGTCGTTTATCCTATTTAAAAAGTGTGGTAAAACACATTCCCAGACTTACAGTCAAATTGAATATAGATTGAAAATGTTATTAATCAAGAAAGGTAGTATGAGAGAGGTATAGCAACATTGTAGAATTAACCAGCATGCATATAGTGTTGTGTTTATATTATTCACTATATTATTCATTCATTTTCAACAACATAATTTACAAAATATCACAAATATTATTAAAGGTTGCTACATATGTTATTTAGTACATTCATATGAATCAGTCTGTCGTTGAGGACACTGAGAAAACGATATGGGTTATCGTGCCCAGTGTCCTATTCTAGATTATATATTTATTTACAATTATTGGTCAACAATTGACAACAATAAACAGTACTAATCAAAATTGTAAAGTATTGTTTAAGCATGATTAATACAGCAAAAACAGTAAAAAGCAAGTTTACGAATATTCCTACAGCCTTGCCAAAGTTTTTTGAAGAAATTTTTGAAAAGGAAGGAAGGGTTATGGATATTGTTCTGTTGAAAAGTTGTTGCATGATGACCAGACCGTTCATCTCTTGTTTTTGTGTCATTTGCTACATGGCGTTTGCTTCAATCTTATGCATATTGTTTTCATTTACATGGGATTGTCATATTCATGATTTTTTATCAAAATCTTTCATTCATTAAAAGTTGTCTTGTAAAGGAATTTCTTTTCCTGATGATCGATTTCCTTGACTATGTGTGCAGGGTATATTTTCCAACTAATGGCATTTTTACAAAGTGTGTGAACAAAGTGAAGACTGGACATTGTTCAGTTTGATGTAATTTATCCAGTGTGTAGGTCAAATATCCAGGTTTTTAATGCAAAATCAAAGGGTTCACATTTTTTGACTTTAGAGTTGGACAGATTTGACCATGACACACCTCATATCCTTAGATTTTCTGAGAATATAAAGTGTGTCATGGTACAACCTCCAATTTAAAAAGAATTGAAGAACGTTTGATAGGCCTTTATTTGTATTTTAAGTGCAATAAAAATTATTTATGCCTATGGTCATAAGCAGTAATTTTGTAATTGCCGGCCAGTATTGCCCCTGGGCAGGTAACCAGTACAGTTGAACATTTTGCATGTGTAAAGAACAAATCAGCACAATTTATAACTTTATACGCACAATTATGCTTCACAACTGCACAAAGTGGTTACCGCTGCAAGGAGAAATAAACTCTATTTGTTTCTGTGAATGCTTCAAGTTTTGAGCTCATAATTCTGCTGACTTTTATAAAAACTCATTGAGCTTTATGTTTTAATCTGAATGTTTTTGCCAAATTCTAGATTGCGACTTGCAAGGATGAATGAAGAGCTAAGAGAAACAGAAGTGAATACATCACGTAAGTTGATTTTTTTTATTTCAAGCCCTTGTTTACAAAACAGAGAAACTCTGTCTATTAAGTATCAGTTCTTTTTCCAAACAGAGCCAGATTTTGTCAAAAATTGGCTTACAGTTACACAGGGTCACTATTTTTTGTTTGCCTCAGAACAGTGCCATTTCTGGCTACAAAAGGGGCCTATGCTCTTTGTATTATTTTGAACAAGAACCAGTTTATGGTTCAACTTCAGACAAGTTTCTCTCTTGTACACTTTTTGTCTGGTCCAAAAGGGAGTCAGAGTTGTATCCAGATTGATGCAAGCACTAGTGTTGAAGTTATTTGGTGCACAATTTAGCCTTTTGCTTTGATTCTAGTTTGGTTTAATGTGAGCTAGTTTCTGTGTAACCTTTTCAGAATGAGCTACAGCATTTCCATGAAAATGAGATCTAACAATATTCCTTGAAAGAAATTTGTCATTGATTTCCTTGGAAAAAGCAGACAAATGCCTTGCTTAAAACTGTTATTCATCAACTTACTTTAAAGCCTTGAAAATTTTGTGAGCCATTGATCCCCCTTCTACCACTCCCAGTAGTACTCATATTTGGGAGCCAACAAGGTACGTGGCACGGGCCCTACTTGCCTCAAATTTGATATGGCCCTCCACAAAATCCAGGCCCCTGCGAGCAAAGCAATTAGAACATTTATATGCTCATACCCTTTAGATTACCTTAAAATAAATCTCAGAATATTACCTATAGTCATTTACTTGCAATCAAAGTAGTAATTTTCTTTTAATAAAAGTTCTACTACTTATAGACATACTTTTGTTATGCTTGATCAATTCCATTCTTAAAATGGGATTCATTATTTATGTGAGACCTCCTAATCCTTGAAGTCCTAGGGCAATTTGCCCCCTGCCTTCCTCTGGGTGGCCCTGCCCTTCACTTTTAAAAAGGCTACTTGATTGCATCTAAGGCTCCTTCTTCTAATTCCTAGAAAATACATTGGATTTTCAATTGCCTTATTTGAATTTACCTATATCTACCTGCAGAGGAAAGATATGTTGCAAGCATAATAATTTTTGCACTGAAAATGCTTGCACTTGTTCTCTTCCAGCTGATGAAACATTCTCTAATGTGATAAAAGACTTTTCAAACATGGCCTCTCAACACCCTGAAAGACTAAAACGTGGCACAGAAAGACATACAAGTGTTTGAAATAATTCCTTCTTGGTTCTGTTCTAAACTTTGTAACTGAGTTATCTGGAATGCTTCAACAGACCGTTTTGTTGGGTCACATGTGAATGCTGAGATTCCGTTTTAAACACATCAGGAATAAAAATTGTCTCCAACTATTGCTTTTTTTTGCTACCAAACACTAGATGCATTTGTTAGACATCAAATCATAATTGTGCCAGGGGAAAGGGGAATAAAACAGAGGTACAGTACCTATTTGCAGCTCACAGAAATGCCCCCTTTTGCCTGCATGTGCCCCCACTTCTGAAATGCTTCCTGTCCATAGAATAAAACATGCATGCTCCTTGTAATACTCTATGTCATGCATAATTTGAGTTTTGCCAAAAAATTCACAAAACAGGATTCAGCCTGTACAATCTATATGGTATTTTCTTGCTCAACACCCAAAGCCTGAGGCCAGGAGAAACTTCCTGGGGTGGGGGGGGGGGGTTGTCGTTGCTAAAGCCAAAACTGCAAAATAGTCTCTCTTGCAGTTAGTTGATGCAACTAGGACTGTTTATGGCTCGGGCTTGTGTCTGGTGGCAGTTCTCCATGAAGCTCTGTTGTTGACCAAAAAATAATATTTTTCTGCTAAGCCTCCCCCCCCACCCCCCCTCTTGTCTGAAGCCTGCAACAGCCTAATGCTAGAATTCTTCTGGTTTAGATGTTAAATCTTAGCAACATCATTTGATTAAAATGGAGAATGTCATTTATAAACTTGATTTTCTTTAAAGTGATTTTTATGTGATGGTGCAGAGATTGTTAATGCAAAAGCAAATCTCCTGCAAGTGATTTTTAATGTAAAGGAGTAGTAACTAGACAATGAAACTTTTGGCAACAAATTTTCTTAATCATTGTGGGATTGTGCAGTCTTTCTTTGCTATTCTTTATATGTTTACACATGGAATCATTTTGCAATAGTTTGTCTGATAGAATTCACTTCTCTTTTCTGACAACAATCACTTTCAAAGCTAATATTGGCCATGTGTACATATGTATAGATTGTTTCTTATCTTATCTCATTATTTATATAGCTTTATGGCCAATCTTTACTAGATCAAATTGACATGAAACCTACAATGATGCTTATCCATTTACTAAATAAAGATAATTTTGTTCAAACAGAGATAGTTCCTTTAGGTTTTGAATTGATAATGTATTTAGTTATTTGTGTGTATTTTTAAAGTTACTCTAAAGTGTGGGATTATGTACATTTGAGTTATTCTAGAAAGAAAATTTTTGGGTTTTTTCAACAGGGATAGTTAGCGTTTTGCTAAATAACAGAATCAGTTTTCAAGCAAGCAAGATCTACTACTGTCAAAAAAAGAATTTATATGCCTTAATTTTGTTAAATTAAAATATTTTTGTCGCATTTTGTATTGGATTTGAACTAAGAAATTAAAAGCTAAAGAACTTTTAAATTTCTACTGGCTTAAATTATGTTTCATCATGCCAGTTTTTAGTAAGCATATTAAGTGTAAGTTAGTTTCATCTACTGTTTTCTTAGCTTGATACTTTTGATTCATCTTCATAAAGTATCATAAAGTAGCAGAATTTAGACACAAGAATAAGGCAAAGTACCTTTGGTATTCCTCCATAATGTTAACAATAATATTTTCATCTGTTTCTTATCAAAATATCAAATGAATGTAAAATTTATTGGGGAAAACAATCATATATTTATCTGTGGTATCCTCCTCTTAGGAAACAAAGTTTCTGAAAGCTTTGCCAGAAACTTGACTTTTGCATGACAAGTTAAATGTCCGTTTCACATTTGAAATACTTTATGTGGATTTAGCCAAGCACTTGCCAGACAATGTCTCATGAAAATCACAAAATGTGTTAGTTTTAAATAATAAAACAACTGGTGGTTGTGCTTTATAAGCCTTCAGTTATGAATTCTTTAAATATTTGTGTGTGATCAATGTGACTAAGCAAGCGAATACTGAGCAACAAGAATGTAAATTCTTGAATACAAAGCTCTTCGTGATTTTTATCATTCATATTTAAAGCTGATCTTGTTTAACATAAATCTTGGGCTAAAAAAGGAACAGTTTGTAACTATTGGAGTTCACTTAAATCCTATATAGAGTTTCCTTTCATTACCTATTCATACAAATTCAATTTTTTTCATGAGGTTTCATAACTAGATAAAATATTATTGAACTGTGGAAAATGATCACTATCTGCTTGAAACCATTTAAAGCATTAAAACCTGTGCCACGTGAACATAAAATAGTTTGGCTTAAACTTGCATTTCAAGGCATTTAACAGAGATTTAATGCAAGTAAATTAATCAAAACTATTAATCTAAAACTCTAATGCATATCTAACCCTCTGAGCTTCATATCTTTAACTGCCTTTCTAATACCTTCTTTTATTTTTTCATTTGCCTTATGAGGGCTCGAATGGTCTGACTTCGTACAACGATGCTGCTCAAAAGTTTTATATAAATCCAAGTTTGGGTGGAGGGGCTTTTTGTCTTTCTGCTTGTTGATCATGATATGCTTGTAAATATAGACAGATGTTTTACAGTCTTTGAGAAGTGGATTGGCAAATCGGTTCTCAAAATTCACCCCTTCTTTAATGTAAATAATCTCTGCGACATCTGTTCTGTCACTCAAACATTGCTTACTCCAATAGCAATCTGGCAATAAGTTTAATGAGGTCTTGCTGTTGAGTTCTACCATCGCTTGGTTACATTCCTCTGAGTTGCTGCCAATGTACAATGAACCACCAGGTTTTAGTAACGGAAGCATTCGTTTCACAGAATTACATTGTTGTTCTTTTGAAAGCATACCAATTGTCTCGTCTGTTATTGCATGATCAAAACCCTTTTCATTATCAAACGGTATGTCAAGAAGATCATACGGCTGCCTTGCAAAGAACGACCCGTTGATAAATTTTTGAACGTATTTCACCGAACCATGGTTCGGGTCAACTCCTGACAATTTTATGGAAGGGAACAACACGTGCAAACCATCTAGCCACTGACCACAGCCTAGGCCGTTTGCAAATATGCTCTGTTTGTCTTTAATTCGTAGCATTTTACTCACTTGTTCAACAGGAGGCCATTTGCTTGACGAATTCCAACGCTGGACGCCTTTGCAATGGACATTCTCCCAAGCGAACTCAGAAACCTTATGGCTCATCCAAGATTGCACGTGCTTCTGATGTTTATATGCGTAACAAAATAATAAAAATACTAACAAGATACTGAAAACTGTTATTCTTCGGCACTTCCATTTTACCGGCCTCATGGTATCGATTTTCTTGTTCTGCTAGGCAGTTCAGGAGAGGGGTTTGGAAATTCGATCTCCCATCACCACTACTGGGTGGAAGAGATTTCAATTGACGATTTCAGGTGGCAAAATTTCCACATTTTTGCATGTGCTGGCTTCCGATATTCAGATTAAGTTTCGCAGATGCTAAATTATAATAAACCTCACCTTACTTTGAAGTCACTATCCCTGTTTATCACTACTATACTGTTGTTCAGTTTCGAAATGTTCCGTAATGCCAAAGGTGTTGCCAGCCTCAATTTCAAACATTTGACCTCGTATTCTTGTAGGCCACGTTGGTCGTTTTCAACCCTATTTTTGGCGGCCCTACTTTTGACCATACCCCTGTTTTATTAATTATTGCAAATGGAAATGATTACGAACATAATTTTTGAATGATTTCTACTAAGCAAATGTACTTAGTACATAAACTTATGAACTTAAATCTGAGCGCATTCCACAGACCCAGAGCTTATGAGTGGTTATTGTAGAAAAAAATTGATATTTATTCCTTTATATTTTGAGTTTTAAAATAATCTTCTCTCTAGTTACTTGAATTTTCGTGTCGTGGCGAACATTGCAAGGAAAGAAATTACGAAGATTTCGTGAGTGGCCAATCCTCTGGCTTCTGTTATCATCGACGCACTTCACTTCTTTCCAGGACTATCGTGTTACCAGGTTTTAGGCCCTATAAGGGGTATTTGAAATATGAAATAATTAAGATCTTCGGAATGAAAATTTAAATATTTAGGCTTTAGGTCTTGAAATATGAAATAACTTTGGTTCCCAGTATGAAATATGAAATAACAAAATAACTGAATACCTCTTAAAATGTTGTGTGAGAATTATCTACTTGATCACAGCATTGACTCAAGTGACTATTGATCTGTAGACCTGTTAAGATACCAACCATATTACACCTGGGTTCTTTTAGTTTTTTCCATCTTTTTAGGGGTTTAAAAGGCTTTTCATACTTCACGTTTGCAAAAAATACCAATAGCATAAAATCTATCGCAAATACTTTTGGCTTATATTACCTGAACGAAATAGATATAAACATGTTTTTATCTATACTGCTTGTTCCACATATTCTTACAAGGAATTCTTCATAAGACCACCAAACCACTGTTTTGTAAGCCATTTAAGATGAAGGATTGATTTGCTGATAATAATATTCGGAAAGATATTGTTCGTTCTTCAATTTTTTTATCTGGAGTTAACATGTTCACCGAAAAGTTATTCAAACAATCTTTTGGTGGTACAAAACTTGAAAATGGCTTTGAAAAAAGCAAACATTTAGTAAACTAAAGCTTTTCGTCTGACACTCTTCAGAGTTTAAAACGTCAGAACATAGATCAAAACACTATGCTAGGAAATATATATATTTGTGGATCGAAATAAGCCAATCAGAAACACGAACACATGACTGTTGAGGTTGACCAATCAGTGCCGCTTGCCTATTGAGAATGTTACCAATGGAGCCCTAAGGTGAAAACGAACTCCCTTTGTCTACACAGTAGCGGTTTTTTTCGTGCTTATGTAGATAGATTCCAAAACTGCTAGGCGGAACGACGATAAGGCTTTACCAATAATCCGAAACATGTCGCCATTATAGTTTTTTGCACAATCTCTTAGCAGGGCTCTTAGCAGTTAGCAGTTAGTAGAGCCAAAGAAGATGTCCTAAAATTCAAAGTTCAAAAAACCTGCCTGTTAACCTCCTACTAATACAATCATAGGTTCTCGAACCTAAACTATTGGGGAGGCACTTTCTGTTCTGTTGGAATCTAGATAAATCCTAAATTAAGACACAAGCTATAAAAGCATGTGAATTCCAACATTCAGTCGATGTCAATTAATAATACCAACTAAATAATACAGTTAAATTTGCATTATATGTGAAAATGAGATTATAAAAGTTAAAAGATACAACAAGCTAAGTAAGACTGCACGTATTTTTTATAAGAAACAGGTTATAAAAAACGGTAGACTCAATTTTTCGAAAGTTAAGAAACAACCCTATCCAAATCAAAAAAAAGCTAAGAAACTTTTATTGTTTGAAGTTTGAATTTTCCGAGTTGACACTCAAGAAAATCTTGACATTGAACATCACTGTATATTGCAACACTACACTTGACATGCAGTTTGCATTCATTCTCCGTTAATTGCACACTCAAGAAGTTCCCATTCAAAATTCTTTTTTGACTTCAACTTGACATTGATGGAGTTCAATGAGCTTAACTGTTTAGAGATCTCAACGGAGTTAGTCATTCTAGGAAAACAAAACTCCTTTATTGCTTTGCTAGTTTATCTCTGAATGTGAGTGAACTATTTACTTTACCTTGGAAGCACGTTTAAAAATTTCATTACCCAAGTAATTTAAGAAACATGTAAGAAACTGTTGATAACAAAATGGCCTGAAAATTTTAAAAACTGTCTACCAGCACCGGACGTTAGTTTCTAATAAAAAAAAATAGATGTACATACAAGCTAAGGGCAGTACAGCAAACATATCAAGTAAGGCTAATACTGAAAGGACACGAAAGATCCAGCAATTTTTCCAACGCTGAGCATGAAGCCTACAAAGACAGAGGAGTAGCTAGCAAGGGGTGTATGGGATGGGACATCCCCAAATTTTCCATTAGTCGATAAAATCGTTATATCTCGGTAACCGGTATTAGTCGGTAAATGTTCAGTTTGTCCAAAGTCCTTTGTTTGTCGATCGAGTTGACTATAGGTAGGTTAAATTGGTACCTAAGTTTTTGTAGATCTATGTCTTGGTCAGATTTCACAATTGATGTTTCTCCGCGCACCTAGCCTTGAAGGTCAAGCAACGGCAGTGTGCAAAGAGTATAAAGTTTATAACTAATACTGACCCGTGAAACAAGGAACACCGGGAAATCGCACCACTCATGTTTGAAAATTCTTTGTACTGTATTCAACATTTCTTCGGTGGTTTACCGTATAATTTATTGTAATCTGTCCTCTGAGCTCTTGGCGATTGCAAGCAAGAAAAAAGTGACGGCAAGAAGTATTCTACATACATCAAAGACAAGTAATATTATAATCAGTTTGCTTACAAGAATATGTTGAAAAATGAAAAGTCATCTTCCATATCCTCCATCTACTGCTTGTACTCCATGTACAAGTAAAACCAAGGCTTTGCGGATCAGTTCGTATTCTGATCAAATTTTTCAAACAAAGCACATAAAAATGTTACAATAAATGCTATGGCACACCTTTTTTCCTTCGAGGTGATTACTTTCGGCAGAAAATCACGCTTTTTGCAGAAGAAATATGGGACAGGCTCATTTTTTTCTAAGCAGTTTTTTAGTTCGCGATAAATCATGGCAGTGCTTATCGACTCAGACTGCTTCTGTTGTGCGTCGTACTGCTCTAAACATTTAAAAAGTACGAGCTTTAAAAGATACGATGGGATTAATGATTTGGCTTCAAGAGCTCTAGGCTCGGAGCTTTTCTTACTGTAGTAATTTAACGTTATTTGGTCGCCTTCCTTTAACTCTTCCAACAGAACTTTAGCTGCAACCGAATCCTCCAACTTTAACGCTGATACAGTTTCATTTGAGAGCAATCTTGAGTGCATCACTGTGTCTAGTTTGACACTTGCCATACGAGGTTCCTCTTCGTAGTTGTCCTTACGGAGCGCAGACGTGTCATTAGTCAAATACCAACGCTCCTGGGCGTTAGGAATCGCACATTTCTCTGTATTTCCTTTTTCCAGATCAACAAATGAGCAGCTAGGGGGTTCTTCAGTTGTTCTAAGTATATCAACTGCATTCACTCTGCTAAGCTTTTCTACTTCGTCCGTTTTTAGACATTTCAAATCATTCTTCTCGGGTTCTGTTTTGTCTTTTTCTATTCCCTTTGGCTCATCCTTACCTTTGCAATCGATAAAAAAGCGTTTTGTACTTAAATCTTGCCTGCCTTCTTCTTCCTTTTCTTTTCCTTTTCTAGTTTCTTCTCTTTCTTCATGTCCTTTTCGAACAATCTTAGAAGCATGCTGGACGCTTCGCAATTCTTCTTCTTTCATTTCATTGCTGTTATTATCCTCTTCTTTTTCATTCACAATTACTCCCATTTCATCTTCTTCATCTATATATGCCTCTTCGTCAGACAAGAATCCTTCCTCATCAAAATCGTCTTCTTTCCCAACAGTAAAAAAGCAAGTTGCTGAAGCTGGATGTAAGGCTATCTTGGCACGAGCATATGCCTGTTTTACCTCTTTGGACAAACTGTCAAAAACCATCCTCTCTGCCAAAGAGAACGATAGCCTCCATTTACCCAACTTTGGTACGACATGACAGCCGCACCCACCTGTTGCTAGTTTTGTGGTTAAAAAGGAGCTGTCTGCAAAGGAAGGCCACTTTTGAACAAATATTGCTGGAACAAGGTCTGTTGTGATGATCAGTCCCTTATACCGTGGTCCTGTCCATGTAAATTTTAATTCACAAGTTACTGTTCCATGGGAAACCCAAGTGTTTTCTACTAATGTGTGACTAGTTATGCCTTGAAAATTCAAGTTCTTGCAACCAGATTTGTACCCGATTCTGCACAACGCTTGTTTTGCCAAAGAAACAAATTTTTCCATCAACTTGCCACCCTGTAACTTACCATCTTGGAAAAATTGCCCCGTCAACCCTGAGCTCATTTTGTTTTTCAGGACTTGTATATCGTCAATTTGATTATCCTGTATTTGGATACTGCATTGTTTTTGAAATTCAGTCAAGCACAGCATAAAATCGAATTCATCTGGGTCGCCGACTTTTGTTCCTTCGTACCAACTTCCGCTTTGCAAAACTGAACCTTTGAAACGCGGGTCGATTTCTCCTATGCAAACTACTACCCTTTGTATGAAGTTCTCAATCTCTTTTTCTATTTGCTTTACTTCCTCGTGGTCTGGGATCATGCCAACCCCTTCGACTTTGGCCATTTCTTTCAGATACCCTTCAAAATCACCTTCAAATACAGTTCCAAGTTCTTCGAAAAGCGTTTCATCTACATGGCTTATATCAAATGGATTCGAATACAAATTACCTTCCATTACGTAGGTACTGAACATGTTGTCAGCAGTAAACTTTTGCTCAATTTGCAAGCCTTCATTGGTAGGTGATCCTTCAAAAGTATTTCCTAATGCTTCAGCTGCTTTCTGAATGGCAGAGGCAGTCTCGAAATAATTCCTGTTCAGAGCTATTTGTATTGGTGTAGAACCATTGTTATCTAAAGCATGTATATCAGCGCCAGATTCAACTAGCATTGTAACAATTTCAATAGTACCACCAAAGGCCCCATAATGGAGACTTGTGGAGCCGTAGTCATCAGGTGTATTCAACAGGGCACCACAGCTTAACAAAAGGGTGGTTGCTTCTATGCTCTTATATGCTGCTGCGAGTTGTATTGCAGAAGCACCGTTTATATCACGTATGTTAACAAGAAGAGTTTCTGCCTTTTGTTTATTCTCGTTAACGGAATTCTGTTCATGGTTTATGACTAGCGCCATGAACGTTATATTCCCAAGAGTCGAGGACTCGTGCAAGCAAGTCATACCATGATGATCCTGTACAAGTGGATCAGCACCATTTTGAAGCAGCAACTTTATCAGGTCTTCATCATCGCTGCTTGATAACAAATAAAGAGGGGTGCCACCCCAAATGTTCTTTGCATTGATTTCTGAACCCCATTCAAGCAGTAAACGGACGGGATTGAAATAAGACTCGCACACAGCGTGGTGGATAGGCAGCTGCAATTCAAAATCAGCTTTGTTCACATCGGCATGTCCATCAACGACAACGAGCTTGATTAGTTCGTTTATCTGCTGCTCAGTCAAGATATGACCAGCGCTGCCACCATATATAAACACGGTGTGCAGCACTGTATACCCAAGATTATTTTGAATATCGCAATCAGCCCCAGCATCTATTAACATTGACATCATATTCTTTTTCTTGTCAAAATCAAAGACAAAGTTTGGCGATTTAATGTGCAATTGGTACCAGCAGTGAAGTGGTGTGTCTCCTTCCATGTTTCGTATGTTTATATCACGTGATACTGAAATCAACTGTCGGAGAATGGCGGGGCATTGTGCTAAGTGCAAAGCCGTGTTTCCAAAAGAGTCAGTATGATTTATGTCGTGTTCGTTCGCGATCAAACGTGCTAATTTTTCAGTATCACCTTTGACCACTGCATCAATGACTGCCATTGTTGCCGTGCCTTTCAGAAGCATTTGTTATTTATATCCTTAATATCCATTCTTGAATTCAGTGAACTAAATGTCAACAAAATCGATGTGCAGACCAGTCCAGTAACCGCAATCGGGTAGTTTCACTTTCGCTTTGATCAAACAAGAACAGCCTCGTCTCTTTTATGTCCAAGATGAGGCTGGGGCTCGATACGATCGCAATAGCAGAAGTTACCTAAAACCGAAGTTTTGCTAAAACATTTATAAAGTTAACTTAAATAGGAAAACCTGATATGTCTATTGGACGAAAAGAAAGAAACCAGAAAGGGCGAGAAACCAAGCTTTCAGGTAGAGGCGCACATTGATAAAACAATCCAAATCATTTTCAAAATGCAATGAAAGATGTCTCCTAACTAATTAGTAGTTACTAACACTGAGATTCTTGTGTGTTACTAACACTGAGAAAGCTTTTGTGAGGCCAAGAAAAGTGTGGTTGTCTATAGCCTGCGCCGCAGACCCAATCCTCCAAAGAGAATAGGACCTATTCTTTTTGGAGGATTGGGTCTGCGGCGCAGGCTAGGTTGTCTAACGTTTCCCAGGGATTGATTAGGCAACTATTTCGAGGCTGCAACCCCCTCAACTCTCGCGCTCCCAACGGTTCTTTAATTTTGTTACCCCCTTCATTATCCAACCCAGCTTTTAGGGGGGGGTTAAAAGTTTTTAGGGGGGAATTTTCCGAGTTGCGTGTCATAGCAGATTTTTCCTTTTTTACTTTCAGTGACAAAATAAATATTATTATTGCAATTTTCTGAATCAGTAATCTATGGAGCAAGCCCATCATAATTTCCGCAGACGCCCTTTGTTTTCGACAGGTAGAAATTGCTCGAATTCCCATTTGGTTAAGGGTCTGGATCGAGTATTGCAAGCAACTCATTGAAAGACAAAGGGAATTATCGACACCTGTGCAATCAATTTGGACGAGAAGTCGACTCGAAGGGCAGATAAATAGTGAATTTTACTATGAGTTGGATTGAAATATAAGGATCTCTGAACTTTAATAATGGTCCGCGAATCCAGGCATCTTTGGGTCGGCAACTTGCCAGATAGTATGCGAGATGACGAAATAGCGGACTATTTTTCAAGGTTAGTATTGGAGGAGTAACCAAATTTATGTCGCCTTTAGGCCCGAATTCGTTGTTCTTTTTTATTCTTCTGCGACATCAAATCTTTGAAATTTTGTATGTATTAACCTAATCTATCATTATCTAGAACCATGTATGTGTATTTGAGTCGTTGGTAACAGGATTATGAAGATATTTGCAGATTTAATGGTCATGGGTGTTCACCGTGAACCAAGTAAAAATAATTATATTTTACCTGCCAAATCGTCGCAGATGAGATAGAATCAGCAATTTGTGTTTTGCAATTTCGCGTACTGTGAACTTTTATATTGCATCCGAAGCAGAGTTTAAAGCACAATAACTTTCGAAAGAATGACACGTTCTAGACTGAACGAACAAAACTAAAATATAAAATTGAAATTCATTTTATGTCTCAGACAAGGAAGTCTTTCTGAATTCCCTTCGTTAATGCCAGCTGCTGTTAAATTATAGCAAAACAGGGGATGATTTTGCAATGTTTTGAATATGATTCAAACCATTTTAGATATATCGCAGCTTCCCTGTGATAGACTCGTATCTTTCATTAAATTATATGTATGTGTTAATGAATTAATTTAGATTCACTGTGACCAGTTTTTGTTAGAACCTCTCCACTAAGTCTGGAGTTGTTTCATATTGATAATGTGTTCATAAAATCAATTCTACTTTTACTTTGATGAAAAGTTATCATAGCGCCAAAATAGCACATAATACTTGTCTGACTGTCTTTTCTCTTTGTTTTAGGTTTGGTAGGGTAGAAAAAGTAAAAATCTTACCAAAGAAGAGTCCGGATGGAGGGTTAGCTGCCTTTGTAGACTTTGTTGATATTCGGTCAGCTACAAAAGCAAATGAGACAGCAAATTACATTGGAGATAGAGAGCTGAGGACTAACTATAATGAACCTGGGAACCACCCTTCTATGCTTGGGGAAGGAAGAGGTAGAGGGCGTCCTCATATGTATGACAGAGGGTAAGTTGGATGGTAACCAGTGCATTTGATTACCAATGTGGTGGCCATTTTAAAGGCTTTCTGCAGGCGCCGGAGTTGTTTTCAAATTTACTTGCTTTGTGTTGTTACTTGTAAGTTTGTTGCAGCTAGATTTTGGACTAATCTTTCGTTTTGTCAAGACTTTAACAGCAGTATTTGCTCCATTCCAACATTCGGACAGTCTGTTGCCTGTTCTTGTGACATCTTGTCTTGATTCACATGGATTTTATACTTGGTTTGGTTGTGCAATGGTTTGGCAAAAAGCAAAATATGGAAAAGATTTGGTTGGTGGAACAGTATTATCTTGAAGGAACCAGCCTATCTCATCCTTATGGGATTGCTACATTGTCAGATGGTCATGGATTTGGTGTGCAACATTATTGCTTCATAAAGCAGCACCTATTGTCATATTTGCCCATTTTCTAAATGAACCACAAAAGGTATTTAAAACTCCATTTTACATATTCCCCCAGGCTTATAAGCTCAAATTTATAAAAAAGAATTGTTTTATAAAACAGTCTTCAAATATCTACCTAGAACTTGAAATTGCCATAGTTCTTTGGAAAGTGAGAAGCATTTATGTAAGTAGGAATGGTGCAATCCATCAGAAAAGAGGGCAACTTCATGAAGGGAGTTTCTAAGAAATGTTGCATTTTCTAATAGGTAGGCAGGATGGCTTCAAGTTGCCACTCTCACTTTCATACTGAATACCATCATCAGGCAATTATTGCCTGATAAACTAATATATATATCTATATATTAAAAGTAATTTTTTTTAGATTGGGTTTCTGTTATTTTCCTGCCTCATGTGGGATATTTCTTACATCCTTTTTTAGTATAAATGTACAAATATATAAATTATATATATATTTTATATCTTTTTTATGAAACTGTAATTGACCTCTTGGTATTTTTTTCTCTACAGAGGAGCAAATATCCATTATTAGAAATCACATAGACACATCATGTCTTTGATGATTTTTGGATTACACACTTACCATTTGGTTTCTTAAAATATTTTGCATCAGATCCATTTCATTTGAAGGAATTTTTTTAATTGAAGCATCCTTCTATGTTGGTTTGTCCAAGCTCGTTTAATTCAGAGGAAAACTTTGTTGGGATAAGGCATATTTGTTTTGCCTGTAAAGCTGTCTGAATTTGCAGAATGGTATAAAGGAGTTACTTTTACTCATGGTGGAATTATCTGAAAAGTGACTTCTTCTGGAAAAGTAACTTCATGGTAGATTTATTGATCTGATTGGATTGATCTTTGTCTTTCTAAAGAAGTGATCTCAGGATTCTTTACTCCATTCCTGGAATACAAAAATGATATAGACTTGGATATCTACAGATTTTGGTTTGGCAGGATGGTTCCAGCTTTTGCCAGGCTGTTTCAGTATGTTTTAGAATCCAATTGGGAATTAAAGGTGAAGTTGGTGATTAAATTTCATTGTGGAGTCAGCTTATAATGTTCATAAGAAGAATTGGAATGGATTTATTCTTTCAAATTTACCTGGAATCAAACACAGAGAAGGGGGTTAATTTGGAATCATGGATTGCTGGAAATTATGGATCGATAACCCAAGGATTTTTAAAGTTATTGGGAAGTACTGGATATTCATTTTAAATTGCAATTATGGGATGTTTAGAAAGAAGATCTAATTGGAAATTGTAGCATAAAGGAGAGTTGATTTACTTTGGTGAATCATTGCAGTTGTGGCACAGTAAAACTGGATTGCAGCTCATGTTAATGTGCAGGAAGTTGGAGTTCAAATCTGGATGTGCTTATGTTTACACTGTAAAGTGGAAGAAACTTGTTTTTTGAGCATTCATGGAGATGCAATTTGTTAGTATGAAGGATCTTATTTCAAACCTGGAAGGATGGAGACCTGGGGAGAACAGGAAAGTTATTTTGTGATAGGAATGAATTTTTATGTTGCTAAAGCTGATGCTGCTGTCTGTGTAGAAATTAAGAGGATTACAATGGAGTACCAGAGGATTACAATGGATTTCCAAAGTGCCACTAGATAATTTATGAATGGTATGTTGTTACCTTGCTGGATTAGCTGCTTGTTGACACCAAGATTGGAGAAAATGCTGGTGATTTGGTTTTTTTAAAGAAAATATTGATGGAATGGATGCAAATAGGAAAACATGTGCATGGATGGTTACACTTCCAAATGCCGTTTCAAAATTCTTGAAGAAGTTTGATGCAGTTATTTTTCAGAGCGGATTGTTCCGATTTGTCAAATTATATAACACTGGAAAGAATGTTTTGCCAGTCTGTCAAAAAGCTGCTTGGATTGCATTGTGATGTTGCTTGTTTTGGATAACCTTGTTACATGCTGGATTAAACAAGAGGGTTTTGATTGATATCAATCACGGAACTGACATCAATGTCAGTGGTCTCTCTAGGTTTTCATACCGCCCTTTACTAAATTCAAATTCTTCTGAATGTAGAAACTTGGCTTCCATCCGAACTCATCTGTCAAAGAACAGGCTGGGTATTTCTTTATAATTTTTTCCAATCTAAGTAAATACTTTGTATTGATATTTCCATATGAAAGTTCTAATGCAGTTTTGTCATTTTTACTGTCTTGGTGTATGTTATCCACCAAAAGTTTTTCTACCAAAAACTGCATCATTTCTAGAAATTTCTATATTTTTCTGTAAATATTTTTCTCTGTAGGCATTGATAATCATTTTAACTCATCTTCTTCTTAAAAATCAATTCTAACTTTCTTTTCTTGATTTTAATACCAATTGCAGCTTAAAATGTTTTTTCATCAGGGAGCAGTTTTATAGATCAAGAAAATCAAAATTCTTGATAAATATAAGCCATCATTTGCCTCAAATTTCTCATTTTTCCCATCTTTCCCCATCATTGTAATTATCAGCAATTTCACTGTTGAAGCAAAAGTGAAACGTCCTATGAAAATGTTTTCTTTGATTTCATATACTATATATATATCGTTTAAACATTTTACAAATATGAGCTTTTGAATACATATAAATATACATTATAATATACATATATAAATATACATCCTCCTGAAGAGTGAGTTACTCACGAAACAGGCTTGTAGAGATAAACCATGTAGTTTTACTTTCTTCAATCTATGATATATCACGCTCTACGTGCTAACGTATTGAGCACTGTGCTACGGAAGTATCAAAAGACAAATTTCTATATAAATATACATATATATTATATATAAATTTTTTTTGTTTTTTCACACCTTTACTTTTATATTCTTTTTCCTTTTAACATTTTTCTTCTTTTAGAGTTCACTTCATAAATTTCTCCTTTTAAAAATGTGCATTTTAACCTCTAAAGAAAAAGGCTGGCAGAGATTGTAAATTTATGTTCACGTATATTTAAAACTTGTTCCGAATTCAAATTGTATAAGGAAATGTAAAAACAAAGTACAAAAAAGTAATCAAATTGCATAGATTATTATATTATTGTAATTAGACCTAACCGTTTGGTAGATGAAAGACTTTTTTGTTTTCATATGAATTTTCTTCATAAGAACATTTTCATTAAAACTTTAATATAGTGAAAAAATGCTATCTGTATATATTTTTAACTCAACATAGACTCAGATTAAACAATTTACCGTATAGAATAAGGTGAATTTGTTACATAAAACATAGTGTGAATATAAATGTTTAATTTTTGATCCATTCATTTAGGAAGTTTTAAATGAAATTCTTTAAACCTCAGTAGTTTGATATGTATATACATAGAATACATGTATATATATAACTTTTTTTTTTTATTCCAACTTCTCTTGCTTTCTGCAAATTTCTTTTTTAGGGCATTGTTGTTTATTTGAACCAGGGTGGATCTTAAACTGTTTCGAAATGATTGACCAACTCTAATCAAAATGTGCTATTTGATGTTTATGCTTTCAAGGTTTTCAATTTGATTTATTGTTTTTTATTTAGGCGTGGTAGTGGGTTCTCAAGAAGAGAGCGCATCCCACCCACATTTCCAGATGAAGGCCCTCGTAGAGGTAGATATCCATATGGAGATGGAAGGCCTGAGTACTCAATGAAACGGCAGAGACCCAGGAGAGATAGTGAAGGTATATTTAGCGTACTGAACTTGGTAAAAATTTCTTCTTTATTGGTTTGTTGTGTTGTAAAACGCTTATAATATTTAAGGTACAATAACAAGATGACTTAGTGACAGCAATACTTTAACAAGAGCTTGAAACTCTAACTGAAGAAAAGAATGTGTAAGAAGGAAGAATTGTGTTTTGAGTGAAAGTAACAACTCCAGCTGTGTTTAGAGTTTGGTAGAAACTCTTGTTGTGTTTGATTACAGGAAGTTTTTTGTTGTAATCAAGATCCCATGATCCCATTAACAGGATCCCATGAATCAGATCGACCTTCAAGCCCAAAATATACCAGAAACCGCAGTGCTAGCCCAAGCAGCCAGTCAGAAAGAGGAAGAAGTTCTAGTCCAGAGGACAGAAGCTTTTCTGGTAGTGGATCAGAGGGACGAGGGAAAAGTCCTAGTCCAGCTCGAAGCAGTGGTAGTGGTCAGTCACAGAAAAACACATCAATACAGATCAAGAATTTGTCAACTAGGCCAGGGGGTAAGCATGCATGTTTAACAAATAGGTTGGCATTCACCACCTTTTCTTGCTATTGCTGCTGCTGTGAAAGTTCATCATCAACTTTTGAAACCCATTTATAGATTTTTTTACAGTAAATGGTCTAGATTTGCTTGGAAAAGTAAACTCTCAAATTATTCTTTGCAAGTGAAAATCAAGAAGGAACAAATCACTTTTTATGCAAAATGCATGATTCGAACAAAAACAAACTACATTTATCTTCCATCCCTTTGAAAATTTGGTCCCTTTTCTTGAAATTATTCATTTTTTATCTTTGTTTCTTGAACAGATGGCAGTATCAAAGATGCTCTGTTTCATGAATTCAAGAAAGTTGGGGAAATTGTTAATATAAAGATTTTGGGAACTGAGAAAGATCGATATGCTCTAATCAAATTCAGAAGGTTTGTCGAGCTTATGAATTATATATATACTGTGAATCAAAAGAGAGAGGGACCGTGGAGAGTGATTATACTGCTCCTACTTTGAATGCAATTTTTTTAAAAGTATTATCTTCTGTAGTGTCCAAAATTACAAGGCAACAAAAAATTCCGTGAAATAGCCTATAAAAGTCTTCTCCATATTCTTTGAAATTTCTTATCCACCTTCTAAAGGTGAATTTTGTGATGGTTTCAACCCTTTTAGGCAAGCATTTAATTTAGTTGTATAATTTCAAACTCACGATTGATGGAATTTTAGAAATGAGTCCTCTATTCCTGACTTAGGTGTATTTCCAACTAATTTGGGGTTGTTGCCCTAGAAAATTTATTATATGTGGTAGAGGAATGGTTAATTGCATTTATTATAGTGTTAACCTACATTATATATGTCCCCACATTTGTAAAGAAATAACTCACATATGGGAATTTTTTGTCAGAAAGTAGTTTCCCACTAAATGTGTTTTTTGTAGTATGTGACTGTGTTGGTATCAGTTATTTACCAGGCAAGCAAAGCATAAAGATATGACTTTGAAGCATAAAGTGTGATAGAACATTTGTGTAATTTATTAAAAAAACTTCCTTTCCAGATCTGAAGATGCTGAAAAGAGCTTGCAGTCAAACAATAAAACTTTCCTTGGGAACGAAATGAAAATTTCGATATTCAAAGGTTCAACAATTTTTAGATTTTGAAAATATAACATAATTTTGTTTATGAAATATCATGTGGTTTCCTTCTTTTTCTGTGAACAAGTGCTTTCCTCATCTTGTGCGCCTTTTGGTGCAATGAGTCCAACTTGAGTACTTCTGGGTATGCTTAAAAAGATGCAATATCAAAATGGCGAAATTTTAAATTACAAATTTCTTTTAAAAATTTATTGAAGTGAAGGCAGATCCTAATATGAATAGATTTTGCTGCTTGATATATTCAAAGATTCATTTTTGAAATGGTTACAAGGTATTTTAAGTCCCAGAATAATTTTGTTGGATTGTATTAGGGTTGCATGCTTGAAGGGCTTCAAATATTCATTCTCACCTTAATTTTCTTCTGAGGGATCTTGAGGGGGAATCCCGAGATGGTGGATATCAGGGGAAATATGTTAGGGGTACAATATGTGAAAAACTATTTAGGCTCTTTCTTGTATAGTCTTCTGTTGCAAAAGTTTTTTGTCTTTGGTTTTTTGTGTTGCATCGTGTTCTTATTGTGTAAATCTTTATATGGAATATTTATATATTTATATATAGAAAAAAATTTGTTCGTTGTAGGTGAGAACAAAGACAAGGAAGGAGAAGCTAATTTCAACATGTACAGGAAAAAGCATCGCTCAAAGGATTTTGGGTCCTCAGAAGACGTTGGCTTTGATCCAATGGCAACAAGGACTCTGTTTGTTGGTAATTTGGACAAGGTTGTGACTCATGGAGAATTGCGGAAAATTTTTGAGAAGTTTGGTGATGTTGTTGTGAGTTTCACCTATACGCTTTCGTGATAATCTTAATTTTAGTTTGACTGATTTTCACAATTGCTTACAGTGTCATTACAGTGTCATTACAGTGTCATTACAGTGTCATTACAGTGTCATTCTTCATGTCATAGTCAATGTGGTCATAAGCCAAATCCCAAAGGTGAAATCACAGCTAATGTGATTGCTTGGTACCCTCATTGTTTTTGTAGCCTTCTGTTGAGTTTCTAACTGCATTGTTATCATTATTATTGCTATTATTATCATAATTTATTATTTATACACAAATTCCCATCAGCAAAAAGTAAATTTACAATCATACAAGAGAAATATACATAAATTTTCATAACACTAGGGTGAGACTGATCTTCCAGGGAGTCGTGTTTGCATTGAATTCAGCTCTTCAAATGTATTTTGAGGTGTTTTTCAAAGTGTTTCAAAGAAGAGAGCTCCCTGATGGTAGTAGGGATTTCGTTCCAAGCCTTAAGACCCATTCACTCCTGCGCATGTTCTTAGCTAGACTTAGGCTGGCTCGATCTTTTCTCTTTCTCTTCCCACCTGACAATGAAGCACGTCAGAACGTGCGGGATTTTAAAAGTATAGATCTTAACAAATTCTTGCTGTGAAACATTTTCAGGATAGTGAAACTTTTTTTAAACAGGATATTGACATAAAGAAACAGAACCCTGGTATAACGACATATGCTTTCCTTCAATTTGTTGATATCAATGGAGCAATGAGAGCCAAACACAGAATGGACAGAGAATTCATTGGGAGGAACAGAATCAAGGTAAGCATCAGTTTTGTCCACAATGAAGTGTTTTTGCTGAAAGACTTATGGGTCGTTCTCCGAGGCAGTGAAGCAGAAATCATGTTAGTGGCAGGGTAGGCAAGAAATATTGCAACAAAGTAAATTAGACAAACTTCTAACCACTTGCCCGGTAGCATTCATGTATAGTCTAATCTACCCCCTCCCGCTTGATCCAAAGTTGGAGCTTATGTATCATATTAGCAAAGGTATCAGCAATGAACTCGAAGATGGGAGGGGGGTTAAATCTAAAGCCATCTGTCCGAGTAATTATCATTTAATTTCATTTTCATCTTTTCTTTTTCAAATTATTTAGTCTTTTGAATCTTTATTCAAACGTTTCGCGCTTTTTTTCTCAACACTTTATCTACTTTTACTGTCTACAACAGTATTTGTAGGATTTATTTTTGCTTTTGTAGCCCAATATTACTAGTATGTTTCTGCTAATGCATAGCGTTGGCCTAAACTGGAAACTAATCCTTGATTATGTTTTCGACACTTTCTTCCAACAGGGATTGAAAGCTATCATACTAGCTGACTAGTTGCTAATTTTTTTCAAACTTCATGCCACTCTAGAAGCAAAATGTCAATATTCCTGAAAAATTGTCGGTTGCATGAGTGATAAGCATGAAAATCATTATGCAGTGTTATCGGTTATTATGCCCAGAACATCAATTGTTTTCATTGTGGGCAATTTTTAGAAATTTCGGCTCATTTACCTGAGAGTATGCATATTTGCTTTTTATTTGGTTTTGGCAATGATTTTTCTTTGGTTTATTATCAGGTTGGTTACGGCCGTGGAACCCCTACGAATGTGTTATGGTTAGGAAATCTGCCTCAAAACCCAACTGAAGGCCAAATCCAGAGGCAGTTTCACCCGTTCGGCTATGTGAAACGCGTCATCTTCGATCGTCAGTGTTGCCAAGGCTTGCTTAGTTTTGACACAGTAGATGCTGCCACTGCTGCTTTTGAGAACATGAGAGGCCGATTTGTGCTGGGGAGAAAGATTTTGGTAAGATTACGTGCCTGTAGTCTGACTTTCCTTCTTTGTTATGTTGTAGGAATGACGTAGGCTTGGCCTCTTTTCATTGTGTTACGTAATGTGTATGGATATGGTATTCAGGTTATTCTCATTGTATGAATATGAAGTGTTTCCTGAGCCCTTGCCTCTCGTTCCCATTCAAATTAACAGTTTATTGTTTCAGTTATGGGGAGGGGGATAAAATCATATCTGAATTTCACTTTGTATTATTGTTATGCCAAGGCGATCCATAGTTTTGCAGGCAAAGTTTGGTTATTTTTTGAGTAATGCAGTTCACTAGGGCAGCGAGACCTCAGATGCTTTGTGCTTTTGCTCATTGTAATGTATTTGATTTTTATATCCTTGAGTTGTAGCCTTCTCAGTTACTATTGAGAAACGCCTTCTTCGCCAGAACTGGGATTTCCATTTCCTTATGTTGCCAATTGTACGCGTACCAGGCTTTGGGGACATGTCAACTTAATGTCAAACTCGTCAAAGAGCCTTTCGGCAGAATGAGTCCCTTATGTTGATATGTTGAGTTCATTTCTAGGTGGATTTTGCAAGCCGTAGCTGTAAAGAAGGCTTCTATGACAGGATGGAAAGATCTGGACAGTTGGATAGGCGGAATCTGGAGCCATCGCCTCCCCCGGCAAGACCCACTGGGCCTTTGCATCAGGGCTTCCAGGGATCTTATGGACGGGCGAGAGTCTCTCGAGGGGGCTTTGAAAAAGGCTATGGCTATACTGGGAGATATGGCTCAGGACGTGGCGAGTTTGGCGATTATCCTCAGGTTAATCAATATCTTGAATATGTAGTTATGAAATCAGCGTATAGATATCCTCATCCCCATCATTATAATCATACATCATAGTGCGATCAGTTATCATCGCTTCATCATTGCCCATCACTACCAATCGTCATTCGTCATCTTTAGGTCATGATGATCTGCATCATCAACATCATTACAATCATTATAATAAATCGTCATCATTACAATCAGTCATCATAGTCACGATCAGCCATCATCATTTCACCATCGCCCACCATTACCAATCGTCATTCGTCATCTTTAGGTCATCATGATCTGCATCATCAACATCATTACAATCATTATAATAAATCGTCATAATCACAATCAGTCATCATAGTCACGATCAGCCATCATCATTTCATCATTGCCTCTGGTCATTATCATCGGCAATAATTTCCAGTTATGATCATACTCATCAATATTGTGGTAGTTTTATTACGTCATTTGTAAATCTTGGGCCAAAAAAACACACTGTAGAATACTTCTTTTAATGCAAAGTCAATCACACAGTTAGAAATTTGCTAAAATATGGCCAGTGAAAGGTCAAAGTTTGCTAACGGATTACTATAATTTTGGCTTTGTTCATAAAGTTTTAAACCGAGACCATAATACTGCGGCTTTTTAAGAAAATGGGATGACCCCTCCAACAACTATTAAATATGTCATCTTTTTCAACAAAAACTCATTTTCCTCATTTTCATTTTTGCTAATCAAAGTCACATTGAAATTTTAGGGAGCCCAGGACTATTACCCAGAAAGCTATTATATGGAAGACGATTATGATGACTATGAAAAAGAACTTAGGGATTATGGGCACCGTCAGCGTGAGCGAGAGCGTGAACGAGAATCTGGAAGGAGGCCTGAGCGAGATTCTAGTCGTCACAGGGAACGAGGAGAGTATTATGTTCGCGAGAAGACACGTGACCGTAAAAGAGCATTCACTCCACTATCGGACGATGACCAAGCACACGTGTTTGAAGGCAGAAGTGATGAAGATGATGATGATTATAATGGCAAAGATATCCAGTCCAAAGTAGTTTTGCCAAATATCGAAGCAAAGGATCAAAATTCGCCCCATGATGTACGTATAGGCATAGATGTTATAATGTTCTGGTCTTAATCTGGTCTTAATGTATTATTTTTGGGTAGCCGTTTATTGGAGTTAGATATGAGCTTACATTCTGCAACCATAAATGGGGAAAAGAAAGGGCAAAATATGCATTTTTAAACAAAAGTTTAAGTGTGGTATAGTACAAATAGAAAGCTTGGGATGGTGAGATTCCGAAGCTGTAAAATAAAGGATTAGGGAAAATTGCTCATATATATGCAGTCTTGTTTTCCTAAAGTATATATTTCTGTTCAATGGTATGTTTTGGTGATGGGCGACTGCGATAGACAGTCTTTTGGTAGAATGTTTTCATTTTCTGTGAACTTTGTGATGGCTTAAGAGACAGAAGCATATTTCTGCATGTTCTTCTTTTCTGGCATTAAATCCTACGTTGCCAAGATTTCAAAGCCAACTATATCTTGAAAATGTCCTTCGCCTGGCTGTTTATTGAAGTAAGCCGAAATGAAAAGGATGTTATTTGTTTTATAAAATGAAACGAATGACCAGTATTCTATAAGTTTTTGGTGTTTCATTTTTGTTGACATGTTAAAGCTGCGTTATGGTTCAGATGAAGTAAAACAAGATGTATGTATGTCTCTAAGCCTAAATTCGAAAGTTTTCTGTACAAATCAGCTGAGAAAAATTATCAGAAAAAGATGCTTTCAAAGTCATGTTATGATTGTTGCCTGTGCGATCATCAGTTTTCTTATACTGATCTTGATTGCTGATTTTGCTAGAGATTCACAAAGAGAACCAAAAGTTATTTTCTTCACTTCTTCTGTAAACAGCTACCCAATAGAGTTTCTTTGAATTGTAGATTTCTCCAGATGCCGTAAAAGATCAAGACAAAAAGCCTGAGAAGAAGGAGAAGAGGAAGAAGAAAGACAAGAAGGAGAAGTCAAGTAAGAAGAAAGCAGAACGGCAAATTTCAGATGCAGGAGCAGATAAAGATGTCTTAACTGAAACTGACGGTGGGCGTGATAAAGTTGGAGAAGAGAAAGCAGACGAAGATAAAGTAGTGAAGCCGGAGAAGAAAAAGAAGCGAAAGTCATCAGAGAAAGGACACGCGGCAGAAGACAAAGCGAGGAAGAAGGAACTTAAAAAGTTGAAGAAGTTAAAGAAGCTCCAAGCGGAATTAGGAAAGAATGAAGAACCGACTAGTCTTAGCTTAAAAGAAAACAATTTAGGTGAGGTTTTTCCATTGAAAAAGGAAGAGCCAGATGAACACGTACAAACGCACGGAGAGGCACATATAAAAGAAGCAGATAAGCAGGTTTATCACACAACCAAAGAGGAAGAAATTGAAGATTTCCCTGTCGAAAAAACGACCAGAACACCCCCTACGCCAGGATTAGAAGAAGATAACTGGGGGGAAGAGAAGGTCGACGTTTTGGATAGGAAAGAAGGGAAAAAAGAAGAAAAAGAAAAGGGAGAGATAGATTCTAGTGAATCAGAAGGCGAGAAGGTAAAGGACCTTGAGAAAAAAGGCGAAGAGTTGAGGAAATTGGATCGTGAAGAAAAGAAGGAGGGCAAGAAAGGTGAGAGCTCGGAAAAAATTGAAAACAAAGAAAGAAAGGTAGATAATAATGGGCTTGATGGTGCAAAAAATGAGTATTTCGAGAGTAATGCGATAAATAGAAATGAGGACTCAGATTCTGACCATTCTGACCTTGTTATTGATGAAATGGATGCGAAAGAAGAGAGCCATGGCGATTCACAAATGGATGTCAGTTCAAGTAAAGATCCTGCTATCACTGATAAAGTAGCGGAAGAACTTGCTGATAAG
This sequence comes from Rhopilema esculentum, assembly GCF_013076305.1. The sequence continues at coordinate 7,116,157 of NW_027019541.1, read as the reverse complement.
AAGGAAATTGATGCAACCGAAGCAGAACTTAAAGTTGATATAGAAGATGCAGGCAACACAGTAGCTGAAGTTGAAAAGGTAAATGATGGTAGCCATGTACGTAATGAAACAAAAAGTGAAAGTGATGAAAGAGCTGCAAGTTTGGAACTGAAAAAAGATGCAAAGAATGAAGCGGAGGGTAAAGGAGGAGTAATGCCAGACTTAAAAGAAGATGATAAGCTGCTGGCAGTTAAAGAATGTGAGGAAGTTGCGAAAGAGGAGCAAAGAAGAGGTGATGATTCTGGTGATGAAAGTGATTCTTCAAAAAACGCAGCAGCAAAGGATATTTATTCGTCGCAGTCAGACTCCAGTGGCGATTTGGAAGATATCGATGATGAAGAAGATGATAATTCTATGGATATAGATCATTTGAAACGCGATGTGCCAGCTTCTGGACATTTGAAAGACAGCGCCCTGGGACCTTCTTCCCCAGGAAGAACGCCACCCACTCCTGACCTTGAAGAAGACACGTTGCGAATGCAGGGCACTTTGCCTGGCTACACATCCTATTCCAAGTCACTTGCGACTGGTGAAAAAGATGGATCACCATTTGTTGAATCAGATGAGGAGAAGAAGGAGCTAGAAAAGTCAATGAAGGAAGCTAACTATAAAAAACGAATGACCGCGGAAGATAGAAAACGGCATAAAAAGGATAGGTTAGGAAAGCAAACTTCGTCATCTTCTGACCATGATTCGGATCTTGGGAAAATAGTGAAAAGCCCCAATGAACGAAATCGAAAAGACGAGGGGAAATCAAAACGGGATTTTTCTAGAGAGACTCAAGCCTCTCCATTTAAGAGAACTTTAGAATCTGACATAAAGAGTTTCAGAGGATCGTCAAAGGACTCACCGGACATCCGAGATCGCAAGGAAGTGAGAAGAGGGGAATCACCACAACAAAGAGAAAGTGCTAGTCGCCATAGAAGCTCTTTAGAAACCAGACCAAAGTCGCCGGAATTAAGACGCTTTTCACCTGATCGAAGTAGACGGGAGCCTTTAGCCAGGAAAGGTTCTAGTGAAAGAAGTTTATCACCCAGAAGGAGACATTCGCTGGAACATTCGGTGGAAAGGATGCATCCCACGGAAAGGAGGCCAGTTGTTCCTAGAGGAAGGGAAAGGGACCTAAAGGAAGGCAGGAGGAGGGACGAGATTATTGATGATAACAGGGAATTTAGAGAAAATCGTGGACCAAGAGAGCCAGATTTCCGTAATGATCGTGAGGTAAGAGACACTCGTGATAACAGAGACAGGGGTTTCAGGGAGCAAGTTCGAGAGGCTAGAGACTTCAGGGAAGGGCGTGATATACGTGATGTTCGTGGAAATGAACAGGCGTTTAGAGGTGGCATTGATGAACGAAACAAAGACCGAATTGGGCGGGACCGAATTTTCAATAGGGATAGGGATGTGCCGGGACGGGGGCGAGATGACTTGCCAGACAGAGGATTCGAACGTGGAGGGCCGCGTGCATACAGAGAGCCATTTCGAGATCAAGAGAGGCCTGGGCGACATACTCCACCACTACCACCAGAGCAAAGAGTGCACAGTCCCTTGCAGAGATACCCTGTCGGAGTGGATAGAAGGCCCAGATCACCTGAGTCCCGTCACGAAGTGCGACGTCCGCGAACACCAGAACACATGCGGCCCAGATCGCCAATGGGTCGTGTTCCAGAACGACGGCGTGGGAGAAGTACGGAAAGGAGGCAGACTCCTCCACGTAGCCATGAACGTGAACACGAATTTCATCGTAAAGATACAGAGCGGCCTAATTATCGTGATCAACCCGAACGGCGGGAAAAAACGAAAGACAGGGAAAGAAGGGAGAAAATTAAAGAAGAAACTCCGCCTCCTCCACCACCACCCCCTGAACCAAGGAAAGAGCAACGTAAGTACTCACTTTTCTATATGAATACATTCTAGATATTTTATATATTTATGCTTTCATTGGATTTAATAGTGGATGAAGGTAAATTTCTGGATTGAATGGGAGAGACAAGTCTGAAGCCTACAGTGTAGCGAAGTTATAACGCATCCAAAACATAAGAGGAAATTCGATTTTTATACACGGACACCTTTCAGCTTGAAAAATCAACAAATTCACAACCTTTTAACAATATATGTTTAGGGGAAAAACGATAAAACCCTGTTTTATAACAAGCGATTGCTTCTTTATCTCGAATTCTGGTAGGAATTTCGTTCCAGTTTTTGAACTAGAGAAGTAGAAACTTCGTTTTGCTTATTCTACCCTATCTTATGGAATTTTCTGTTCACTAGGGCAGCTTATAGAGTATACCACAATCTGGGTTGTCTAAAAGATGTTGACCGATGGCAGAATCACTTGTTTTAACAGTGTTTCTAGACCTACAAGATCGAGGAGGCTGTTCTCTTTGAGGGGCAGCTTTGTTTCTTATGTTGGAAGGAACATATTGTTTTATACTTACCCCCAATTTTTGGGTAGTGCGTCTTACGTAGCCAGAATCACACTGGCACGTAAACTCATAAATAACGGAGCTTTTTTGGTTGGTAGGAACGCAATCCTTTTGAATGGATGTAAGGGCTCTCCTAGTGCTGTAAACAATACGAGGATTGACAGCAAAAAACATTTTGTTATGACTTGCCTAATCTGACTCTCGAATCGCAAGGAATTGTTACCAATCCATGGTAGTTTCAAATAAACAGGGAACTTTTGCGGACCAAACCTTTGAACGGCCGAAAAACTTGCTATATTCTCTTTTTAATATAAGATAAAATGACATCTTCTGGGTAGCCGTTGTCCAGAAAGATCGTTTAGATTTTTTCCAATTCAGCGTGCAGTTTAGATTTCGAGCAGATCATCAGTGCCCTGTGTACTAAAGTTTTGACAAGGTTGACTTTGCGTAGTTCTGGGTAAAATGAATTCCAGCGTATGTACTGGCCGGTGAGAGTTATGATAAAATATTAAATTCCAACAATAAACTTTTAGAATTCCCTACATTTTCGCGTTTCGGAGGTAAACACAAGTTTCATGTATCGTATTTTGTCCTGTTTCATCGTTTTCATCGCACATTGTATGACAGCTGATTTCAGTTTAAGTAGAGATCGTATTTTGTAGTTTGTTGTCGTTTTTAACTTTTGGAACTTAAAATCTATGTTTCTCTTGTTTGTACCCCTAAACCGAACGGCGCTTTTGTCCTGTTAGAAAACGCAAGCACATTTTTCGACACAAATTTGTAAACCTGGGCAATGTTGAATTCTTCATTAAAGGCACAGTTTCCAGATAGTTCACCATGTCGATAATGGCGTGTGGATTCTGGAGCATCTAACACTCGCCAAATGGGTGTTTTGTTAACTTACTGAAGCTACTGAAATAGAGATACATATGTACTCTCCATCAAATAGAAATCTGTACAGCTGAAAGGACACAGCGATGTAGTGCCAGCACAGGACACAAATGTCCAGAAGCTGGCACAACTGTACCAGCAGTGAAAATTTGTAGAACTTTCCTTAAACATCGAAGTTTGACTTCATCTGGAACACTTGTTTATAAACGTTGGGTAATCACACATTTAGAAATCCAAAGATAAGGAAAATGTGACCATATCCATACTCTGATGAATTCCATTGAGAGATGTTCTGTTTTGTTTACATTTTGTGGACGGTAAAAACCCTCAAACGCTTTACAAGTTAAGTTTCTGCCACCCATGGTGAAATTTATAAATAATGAAGGCAAAGACTGCAAATGTATAACGAAAACGTTGGCTGCATTTACAGCAATTTTTATTATGTTTATTCTTAATTAGCAGCATTGCTGAATTGAATTAACGCTTGCACGGTGTGTGAAATTTCCTTTGATAACGAAAGGCATACAGGCGCTCCTAATTTCTCATTCCAAATAAGAATCACAAATAGTAATACTTAACTTTGGGACTTTCGTTATGGGACCATTATGGGACTAGAAGCTGATTGTAGTTGTCAAAGCATTTTTTATTAAATAACAGATACAACGAGGGTTTTGATTAAGCAAGAATAAAGACCATCACCATAGTGCAAAACATGTTACTTGGAACATTGCCTCCTTTTTTGTTGGCTCAAGGCTGATTATTTGTGTAATATCAATTTAAACTCTGCAGTAACACATCGAAAGCCTGCTCGCCCCTTTGCACTCTATAAAGCGGACATTTTTACTGTCAATGACCTGTAAATGAATTAGAAACCAGTAGCAATGAAATGGTACTACACATTGAAATATTCGTCATAAATTGTGAAGAACACTTTGCTAGTTTCTTTGTATTCCTTATAACGTTAATATCCATTACGCTTGTGGCCATGCCCCAATGTTAAGGTAAATTTTTCCCTGTCTTCTCTTTCCAGGCCTTCCAGATCCAGCAATCCACCAGCAGCCAGTTCCACAATTGCTGCCAGGCTCAGTACATGTGGACAGCCCAGGTGGTACACCTGGCTCAGCGATTACACCCAGTGCTCCTAATTCAGGAGGCACATCCACCCCAGCACATTTCACACCTCCTCCGCCCCCTCCTCCAACTAATGCTGACACTTTGCTTGATCTACTGAGAAGGTATCCGGTGATGTGGCAAGGTCTGTTTGCTTTGAAAAACGATTCAGCTGCAGTGCAGATGCATTTCCTTTCAGGTAAGTTGTTGAAACCTACAATGCCTGCCAAATGTCTTGGTAAAGGTTAAGGTTAGCCCTGTATTTGATAACGAACGTTAGGGAATCTGCTGTTGGGGGTGCATCGTCCTAAGCCACAGCATTGTGTGGTAAGGTAGCCAATTCCTTTCCACACCACTTTTCACCTCCCTAGTATGTTTCAACTAGGTACTCAGCTGAGTGAACTGAGGGCTGTCTGCGAGCTGGGATCAAACCCGGAGCGCTGGCATGGCAGATTGGCGTCTTAACCACTCGGCTACTGTGGGACTCTATACTACAGTGTACTTAATTTTTTAATCTTGTCCTACATCCATCTTTCTCCCTCAGAAAAATGTAGTTTTATGCAAAGTTAAATGCAGTGTCAGTCTTTATCACAAAAAAGCTGTCATGTTTTTCAAAACAGCACAAATTGCAGTCAACTTCAAATCTTTCTTAATAGCAAGCTTGTTTGTATAATAATATCATGCTTGATGAATGGCTGTATTGTTGATAAACTATTTCATGGCTGATGATAAATAATTCTGTTGCATGGTAGATTCATTACAATCAAATTGATCTTCGTTGATAAGAGCTGCTTGAATCAGGTTATTCTGGTATCTAGCATCAGGTTTGGGGGTTGATACCTTTGTTGACATAAGGAAACACATCTCCTTCCCCCTGGTTTTTCATTTATTATAGCTTGCCATCCTATGAAGGAATGTCATTTTTGTCATTAGGTAATGTCAGATTAGCAGAAGCCTCATTACCAAGATCAGTCCTGGCTGGTGAAGTCCCCCCTCCGTTAAGGATATCTCAAAGGATGAAACTGGAGGCATCACAACTTGATGGAGTAAATAAGAGAATTAAGGTAAGTTTTCTTAAGATAAACATGAACTAGGCAGTCCTGATAATATTAGGTGTGTGGTCGCATGCACACGCCTTTATACATGCCTAAGGCTGCATTCGCACTGCACAGTCTTGAAAGCGCCTCCAGTCGCTATGAGATAATTTCTATAGAATCTATGGTAGTGTTCAAATTGGCGAATATAAAGACGCTAGTTACTGTGATTTTGCTTGTTAGCTGCCAGGTTAGTTACAAGCTCGTGTAGCCAAGGAGTTTCTCGCTGCAATTGATAAACAACCTGCTTTTAGTGGCTATTTGACAAGATGGGATGCTAAATCCGGTGAATTCTCCCTCTTTGGACCTCATTTTGTCATCTGTTTTAATCTGTTAAAGGATGATTGTACGCCCCATTTTTACCAATTCTTGCATTTCGAATTTGGCGGTCTCCAACAAACATGAACATATTTTAAACAAAAGAATTCTTATGAATTTTGCCATTGATCAAGTTTTAAATAGCAGCCAATGTAAACAGCAAAAAGTGGGAGCAAGCAAGCATAAACTCGCACTCTTAACATACAGTATGAACAGCGCCCAGTATGAACACAGCCTAAGACTGCAGAGGCTTGCTTTTCTATGCACGCGCATTTCCATGTCTTGACTTACTACTCTTTTTCACTTTTGTTTCTTGAATTTCTTGTTTATTTTCTCTAAAGTAATTTTTAATCTCTAATGTGTTGCATTATCTTGATGGCATTCCCGTTCCCCATCAAATACATACATGGCATTTAAAAGGCTATCAAGTTTTCATAAAAATTGTAAGGTCCCCTGGGAGCATGAATCATGTGTGGAGGCTAGGAATTTAAGAGGGCATGCCATTCATGACTTTGCTTGAAATATGCTGAAATTATTTTTCTCTCCTGTCTGCCCGCTCTTGCTTTTACTTTTCAAAGGTCTGTCTTTGTACTTATGTCCCAGTTCCAATATCTTTGATTACACATATCCAAAGATCAAACAATTGGGACTAAAGTGAAATCGCTATCCAGGCAGGACATAGCTCTCTTCATGTTCTGCGTCAGAAGCTGATGACAAAAAATTATGTGATTTGTGAAGTGATGCTAGTTCCCCATCAGTATTTTGTTGTATTTGGAAGCTTGATTATGATACACTATCTCAAAACAGGTACCAAATGATCATTGTATGCTGTTAGCACTTCCTTGTGGACGAGACCCATTGGATGTGCATGCCCAAACACGCGCACTTAAGACTGGCTTCATCACATACTTGCAAGTCAAGCAAGCTGCTGGCATTATCAATATAGTCAATTCTGCAACGAAGCAGGTAAGTTACCTTCATTGTTTCATTTCCATTTCCAGCACAGTATATAAGCCAGGTCTTGAATAACCACTGCTACACAAAGCTGTTGCCAATTTTCTATTTAGGTCACTTATCATCTTTGCAAGCAGTATTAATCATTGTATTCATTATTATTATCATTATTCATCATCAGTAATAATGATTATCAGTCATCAATTCTGTAATCATTGTTATGATTAAGTAGTTATTTATAATCATTGCCCATATTTCAATAGCACATGAGTAAACATGTACTCATGATTCTGCAAATATGGGAAATATTAGGATCGCTTTCCAAGCAGCTCAGGGTACCTTTTCCTGTTCTGCGTCCCAGGCAGATGACATTTGTTTAGTGTATTCCAGAGCTTTCAATAGCTGCCGCTTTCAATAGCTGCTGCTTCCAGAATTATGTTTAAGGCATTCTGCAGATGCAACTAGAGGCTAAATTTAATTTTTCAAAGAAGAGGATTCTAGATTTCGTAGAATTTCTTTATATTACTTGCAGAGAACCTTCTTTAAGTGACAAGAAATATTTTTACCCTCTAGTTGTAAAGGTATAAAGTAGATGACAATTCTTGTCATACATATACTTCTTTTTGCATCATCATTTAGGAATGCTTGCTTGTTTGGTCACTAGGTTTTGCCAACACCTTAATAAGAAATGGAAATAAAAACTATTTTGGCTACAGCGTCTGAAATATAAAGCAATTTGATCATACCCAAATGTGTTTTGAAGAATGTTTTATTCACTGTTCAATTTCTGTATCTATTTTCAGCCGGCTTATGTACTGCACATCTTTCCTCCATGCAAGTTTGCTCAAGCACATCTTGCAAGAGTTGCTCCAGATTTACTTGACAGTGCGGCTGACAGTGGTCATTTGATGGTTCTGATCACACCTGTCTAACAATGTCCCACTGTGACGTGAATGTGAAACTCATTCCAGTGCCTCAAGCAGTCAATCAAGGTCAGGGCATGAACAAGCTGTGCAAGTGTTGTTGGGTCCTGTTTATTTGCAGATCCAGCATCACACACAAAGAAAGATTTACCAATTATCCAGTAAAACAATCATTGATTGTGTTTGAAACTCTCATTGTAGAGGCATATAACATCTAGGGCTGTTTCTTGATCTTGTTATAAATCACCATTTAACAGTAAAACAATCAATTGGCATTTTTATGTTAAATTGGGTTTTGCATTTATTCCTTATATTGATTGTGTTTGAAACTCTCATTGTAGAGGCATATAACATCTAGGTCTTTTTCTTGATCTTGTTGTAAATCACCATATAACAGTTTCTTCTGTATGTATTGCAAATCTATTTGCATGATACAGATTCTAGAGCAAGGATTTGTCTGTAAATGGGGAAGCAACATCCTTGTGAGACCCTAACACTAACCTGGTGTTTGTCATGTTCTTCTGAAAGGGTGAAAAAAAAGAAGAACCCGGTTATATTATGCAATCACATGAGGTTATTACAAAGGCATGCTTAGAGCAAACATATCCTGTTCAGCAATATGCTTGGACATCTATGTTGGTAGCAGAAAACTTTAGCTTATAGGCAATTCGGTTTTATATGGCTGATCTGCCAATTCCTGTTTGTCACTTAGCAAATGGTCTATAAAGCAAAAAGCGTTCTTCACTTACCACCACAAGTATATGGTCTTAGGGAAAATTTTACGCAGTATTCATGCAGTGAAGTAAATTTGATTGCAAATACTTGCTTGTATAATAGGTAACTCAATCCAAGCAATCCAGGCCTTGATATGAATAGTATATTACGCAACCAACCCTAGTTGCTGTCATATCAAAACTCTGTGTTAACTTGTGTTTATGTATATTTTAAATATATATATGCTGTAGAATGCATCACTGCCAACATTTTTATTTAGACCAATTAACTAACATGATTAAAAATGTTTGCTTAATGCCCATTGCTTTTAAAATCCACATTTCTATTGACATTTGAACAATTTTGACAATCAATGTCAAACTCTTTCTAATTAATCAAAGCTTGGAAAAATCAGTTTTTAAGGGGTTTTATTTTCTTAAGATACTTTCACGCAGTATGTTATTTTATCATCTACAATTTTGAAGACTACAGTCTATTTCCTATCAAATTTCTTTCAAGATTTAATTGTTAGACAAATGCCATGTGCTACTTTTATTTTCATTTGAAAATAACTTAACAATTCAAGGCCCAAAAATGAATTTTTGGCAAAGAAAAAGAATCAATGAGTATTTCAATTAATTCCATACTTTAAAAAAATTGTTTTGATGAACTTTTTATGCTCCAATCCTAGAAATAACATTCCTACACCTACCTGTATTAAAGACAGCTCTGTATTATAGTCTATTAACACATAAATATTTGTTTGAAACAATAATTGTGTAAAGGCTTCCAACCCATTTTTCAGAGTTTATATTTTAAGTCTAGTATTGTAAATTTAAAAGATTTTAATTATTGATACTGTTTAATTGTTAGTGTTTATTATTTTTTCCTTTGCCTTGTTACCAATAAGACAATAAGCCTCATTACTGCATAGTTGAACCTGAATATAACAGATAGGTGCCCCTCCGTATAATTGCATCTGTGGGACCAAGTTTCTATCAGTCAAAAAAACATTCAATTGTCTTGAAGTTAGTTCTACAAGGCCATGCCAAAAGCAGACAGAAGACAAAACAACAAAATAGCATTGACACAGTCAAATAGAACAAACACTCTTCGTGCTAACACCCCCTTCCCCCATTACCATTGAGAATTTCAGCTACAGTCTGTGGAGAAAAATGTTGAATTGAATGATCAGTTGTAAGAATTCATTTGTCAATTTGTTTGAATATTTTGCATAACCTTCAGGTCTCTCCTTACCATTCCAGGTTTTTCTCAAATACTGAGGGAGAACTGCAGATTGATCTCCTAAACTGTTTAAAAAACCAAATTACTCTCCTTTTATGCAATTTTCCTCTGTTTCTATTTTTATTTATCTATGTATAGCTCACTCGGATATTAACAGGAGAGCTGTTTATTTTATACCAGAGTGTATGATAAAGAGCAATTCAAAATATTGGCAGAAATTGGTATTCTGGATTTGGTATTCATCTTGGGATGTGATGTTTATTTTGGGAAACTAAAGTGTGGCTAAGTTAAAGAACATGCATCCATTACACCACTGTTTCAAACAAAATAGCTAAGTGCAAACCAACCAACCAAAAATGTCTACTAGCATGCTTAGGAGCTGAGTAGCCCTTCATACAAGTTTGTGCTTTGGTAACATCTGTTTTGATTGTGCTTTGGTAACTATCCAACCCTCCCATTTCTTCCAACCAGTGAAAGATTAAATAAACATATTTTGGCTATCCAACAGCTTCATGTATTGGTGATCATCTTGTGATCTTGTACACACTATTGTACACATACTGGTTATATGTATTTAACTTTTTCTGCCAAGGAAACATGGCATACGTTTTACCTTATGAAGACAGCTTCTCTCCTTAGTTGCAGACTTATGTGATAACATCAAACAACAAGTAACAGTTTGTGCTAGTGTATCATTGCTCTAAATAAATTACATTTGCTACAAGTACCTTACATTCACAAAGCCTGCTAAACTTCCCTCCCTCTGTCTACGTATATATTTTCCACAATCAACAGATCAAGTTGTAATGCTTAAATTAAGTGGGAAAACAGACTCCTAAATGATGCAGTGACCCTAAGTGTATGATCCAATAAATTTTTCTAGTTCAAGAAGTGCATATAAACTAATCTTTATGTTAATTATTACAAAAAATTCAATCATTTACAAACCATTGTATCTCTATAAAAGATCAAAAATCAGACAAGCTGGGATTTGTGTTGAAACTGATGTCTCGATGTTTTATAGAATGGTTTTTAAAGGTGGTGTTGAAATAGACTATATTAGGTCCTCAAATAAGCCCTAAGCACGTTTTTGCAAAAAAATTAATAGGGCTGAGGCTTATCTGAGAAGGGGAATATTTAAACTGCTGAGAGACAGTGATATCACTCGTAAACCTTATGCAAGGTAAAAAAATTAGTAATAACTTTCTTATGCCTATTTTGCTTATTCTAAGGGGCTTGTTCAAAGATGGATTTGAAGCTAAACACAGGATGTATGCTAGTTGGGGGACAGGTTATCAGCTGCACATTGATTTCCATGTCCTGCAGTGAACCATCTCCATTTCAACTGTACATTAAACATAACCAATTACAATATATGGCAGAAGCCGTAACATAGGCGGGCGAAAAACTTTTTTTTTTAATCCCTTGGACCTTGAATAACTTATATTTTCGCTTTTTTTGCCAATAGTTGATGCAAGAAGTGATAAAGGAATTCTAAAGGAGCTAAAAAGGTTATAACCTCGAAATGCCTTAAGACAAGTTTTACTCCATTGTCAATTAAGGTCTGAAGTTGTTCAAGATTTACTTTGTACAGAAAGTCACATTCAATAATATAGATGCCTTTAAATTACTTTAGACTGCAAAACTAAAACTACTGTGAGGATAGCTACTGTCAGGATCAAAAAGGGTAACCATGTCTTGATGACTGCACCAAAGCTAAAAGAAAAAGAGAAAACATAAGAAATTAACAGGTATGAATATTTTTTTTTCTTTAGATACAATTTTCTCATTTTTCCACTTGCCTCATATCCTTGCTTTGGCCATGACACATATTTTGCTGACTCTTGCATACAAGGTAATCGCCCTCATCAGTGTGATGCCCATTTGGGCTTTTCTGATTATATGCATAGATGTAGATGATTTTTACATGTTACTTTTCTGTTTGAAAGCTGCAATTAGGAAACTGCAAGTTGATACTGAAAATGTTACAAAAATTGAGATAAATTATTTGGCCAATCTTTTACCACCCCAAATATACTTATCATGACAGGTAATACAATAATTTTGAATTATTTGATAATTTGTCATTTTGGAAGTAAAAATTTTACAGCATTTAAAAGTTTGCCAATAAAACTTGACAATATTTTGAATTTATAGCACAAGGAAAGATATGATTATGGATTGAAAAATTCAACCCCATCACTAAAGGAAAAGAAATCTTTACCTGACATATTTGCCATGGATAAGCATCAAAAAACAAAGTTTAATCATATTCCAGTGATGAGAATGATCATACTCCATCAGGTTCAGTGCCATGGCAACATGGGAGTGACAATTATCACAACACAGATTGTGCTGTAGAAAGGTAAGCAAATTTATATTTCACGTAAAGAAGTGCTGCTGAACATGTTTAACATTTTCTTGACAATAAAAAAATTCATGCAAATAGTGAAAAAACAGATGTTGATACAGAAAATGATGATGCTTGCTTGCTTATTAATTCAACCACTGAAACCACGAATTTACAATAAACTCTACAAAAATGATATGTGATTTTCTGTACCAGGCTGAAATGGCTCTGATATTTTACCTGGAGGTCCTTCTATACAAAGTGATCAATTTGCAGTATTTTAGCCTGGAGGTTATCAATCTTTGGCTTTTGTTTACCTTTGGCTTTTACTGTAATATGCTGTTTATTGGCTGCTTGGATAGAGGAAAACCCACTACTATAAATTCTCCTTCTGACTAGTTGCAATACAATAGCTAAACTTAAATGGCTTCCAAGCATGATGGCTCAAACCAATAAATTCATGGATTTAAAACTAAAATCAAAATTTGCTGCAATAATCTTTAGGCATACCATGCGTTTTTTGTATTCTTCTGATGCTGCTGAGACTGCATTGTCCCAATTTGTATTAACATTGCACACCTTGGTGGGATTTAGTTGCCAATACCTTCAAAGCAAAAGAAACATTTGTCTAGACCAAAATAACATCATTTGTGGTATCATGTATGGTATCATATTTGTGGTATCATGTGGTATCATTTGTGGTATCATGGATAGCTAAAGGGCATTGGTGTAGTGCTATCAAAATAGCAAAGGGACACAAAAATGATTATGAAAAACAAAAGCAAAAAGTAGAAATTTGCCAATTTTTGGCGTCAACAAACAAACAAGTAACCACTGTATTTCCAAAAACTTTGTCAGCAAATTTTGTTGTAACAATAACTTTAATGTGGTATTTTTCCAACATACTTGGTTGGGTTTCCAAATGCCATATCATCCTCCTGAAATTTATAAATAACAAAAGGTTGTTATAAAGCCATACTTTCTAAATTTGGTTACATATCATACATCGATTGGACTAGAACAATGTGGTTAAAGAATGAGCTGTATAGTAAGTGGTGTACTTGATAATTTTTTACAGTATCTCATTCATAATTTACTGTAGGGTAACATACATTTGGTTTAAAAAACTGATTCCAGGCTCCAAGAATTGAAGGAGGCAAGGGGATGAAATTTGTACTTTGCAGTGCAAGAGAATGGAAAATGATGCTTCCAAGACAATTAAATATCATATTTCATCTGGCTGTGATTATCAGTCATGTATGAAAAACAATTTCAGGTACAGTTATTCATGAAAAATTCTGTTAGTAACAAATAAGATAATGCTCAGAAACATACAGAAACAAAGTATGGTCCAGCAAAATCTCGTATCACCCCAGATGACATTGCAATTCCCATGTGACCAATGAAAGGAAAAATCCATCTAAGGAAGAAAAAAGAATTAATTTGTGCATTTTTGGACAGTAAAATACAGTTAGAACATGCTTAAGGGACTGACTAAGTATATTTCAAAAGTAGGTTGTAACCAGAGTAATAAGAAAGTGACTAGAAACCAAATCATGAACGATGAAAACAGTAATCAGCCAACAAACTGGAACCCCATCCAAGGGTGCCAGAGCCACGGGGGCAGCACAAGGGCAGCAAAGTGCCCTTTGCATGAAATTGATTTCCAAGCAATATCAATTTATATCAATATTTTGAATGCTAATGAAATCTAGGTTTCAAGTATCTCTTGATATCTACATGCCAGAGAAAAATCAATATTGTCCATTTTGATGAGAACTGAAAATCAATTTGCCAAGCAATTTGACCCCAAAAAGCTTTTCGTTGATGAGCTCTCTTTAACTATCTTGATCAAGATATTCCAGATCGCTGCCAACGTTGGCTCCCAAATGTTCGACACATCAGTCAAGGCAGTAATGATGTCTTAAATTCAAGCAAAGACATAGGGACCACAGCAGGTATGTGCCCCCTTTTCAAAAATTCAGGTTACCTGCCCCTTGCAGTTCACTGTGTTGCTGTTTTTGCCAACTGCATAATCAAAAAGTGCCCTTGCATTGCTTAGGTGCCATAAAAATTGAGCAGAGGGGTGCCCTTTTAGGGCCAAGATCTAAAATTGTTTTATTTGATCTGCTTTTATAAACACAAAAAACAAGATCACATTCAGGGTTACCGAAAGGTGGTGGCGATGGCAAATTGGCCTTGGCATTGAGGTTAGGGGGCCCTCAAGGTTTCTGCTTATGGAAGCAATTAGTAAGATGTAACAAAATTGTACCCTGTATACTTACGTCAGACACGGTATAGGTGTCCACACGATACTGTAGGGATATCTATTTCGTTTTAAGTTCAGTTTCATCCTGATATCTTCCATGTTTAAGTTCTCTTCTTGACCAGAAGATTCCAGATCTTTTGCCATCCCAATTCCTCAGTACTTCAGTGTAAAAGCAAAACATTATGATTAGCCTCGTAGTGAAAGCGAGGATCAATCTTTTTTGATTACCCACTCTCATTGTCATGTCATCGCCTGTCTTGTGCCTCTATCATGAAAGTTTATGACCCTGTCCTGGAATAAAATTCTGAAAACATTTTACTTGAAAACGTGATACATTCAATCGGCATACCTATGGTGGAAAAAAGAGAGAAAAGGTATAATCATGGCCTGGAATTTTTAGCGGAAAAAATACCCTGTTGGCAGGCAGATTCTCAGATAGTCAGCGTCCTAAGGCACTCTTTATTAATTATCTTCGAAATCCTGTTGTCTGTAAAATTAAGGCCCTCCAAACATTTGTGTCCTGAAGTTCCCCCCGAGAAATTTCTCCAAAAACGGGTTTTTAGATGAGAGCATATGTTTCTAAAAAGCTTTCACAGCATCATTAAAATGAGCGTACGTAAGGCTGGACTGGATAGGGTTGGTGAATGTGAGCAACCATATAATAATGATACAAGGTACGGTGTGGCAATTAGGTTTCTTTTTAATTCACGTCTAAGTCCGTTATAAAATTTTGCATTTAATTTACAAGGATGTCATAGATATTTAATGTCTAATTGATTTTCTCAATGAAGCAGTTTGAAATTGTTTATTTATCTAGTCTAGCCAATTGTGGACAAACTATAGCAAAATTTTAAGAAAATTGCATTGACTACGTTTCATGTCTTAGAATATTCTTCATTATTCATAAGGACCACACTAGAACAGCAAGTTTAAAGTTAGGTTGGCAGTTGTTGCAGAAGGGAGGTCAAGTCATTTGAATTTTGACAGAATCTATCAAAGTCTAATACCGCCCCATTCACGTTTGCGAGTTAAACCAGCTTTAACTAAGTTAGACTATCAAGTGGGGCCTTTTAATTGGTGGATCCAACAAAACGGATGCATTTGATTGGTTGAAATTCAATCTAGTATAAAAAAGCTGGTTTAACCCTGTCAGTGTGAATGCAGCACATTCTGAGTACTAGGGAATGAGAGGAGTTGTTATTTCATTTCATTTCATGTGCCACCATTAGCGAGCATAAAATTTACCTTAGGCAACAGAATTTCTCTCATATGTTGTTGTTTCAGATATCTCATAGACCGTTTGCTGCATCCAGAAAAGCGTGTTCTCTTTTTGCTAAAAGTGCATTCGATATATCATCAAATCTTATACCCATTTTTACAAGGCCTACATCAACAGCTTATAAATAGTGCAATCGATAGAATGTTTTGACATCCAAGAATGAAAAGATGAAAAAAATGGGTGTATAGTTTAGTAAGTCTACTCCAGAGCCTAAAATAAGAAATTTTTACAGATCCACATTTTTTATGAATATTGGGCGTGGTACTTTGCTGGGATTGGCATCATGGGGGTGGCAAATATAAAAACTGCCATCATAGTGCAAATAGCATGTCTTAATTGGGCAAATTCTTAAATGAATAAAGTATAAGTAGTAAGCGCTGATTATTTACAATTTATGGATTGGGTTAATAAGAAAAGTGGCTACATATAGCGATGTCTTTAAATGTGAGCAAAAAGTTGTCGAAAGGAAACTCTTATACATGGTTTGTTCGGATCTCTGTCATAGTTTTCGGACTTTGGTGTTTTTGGTTTTTTAGAGCCATATCTTTGCAGCTTTTCTCAAAACTCGAAACTTGCGAGATCAAGCACATTCATTGCAATATTTATCTATTTGTTAAGTTTTTCTGGAGCTATGCTGCTTTCCCCACCTGCTTCTATCTTGCTGTATATGGGAATCAGCCTCTCTACATTGACAGAATTAAGGATTGCTGCGAGAATCTGAGCCATTGTCCTGTCTGGTAGAATTCCCCTGAGAACAAGTCTCAGATCTCTACGATCTTAGTCGTTTATTTCTCAAAAATTTAGTGCATGATTGAATGAAATATTTTGTCCGGGACAAAAGCTGGGTGAAGCTTTCTCAAGTCTCTTTTACTTATGGAAAGTTCTTAACTGCATTCAGCCCATCAAATTCTTTGCCATCAAATCTGTTCTTCATAAAGTTTTGATACTATAAACGAAAACCTCGTTACAGATGGCAAAAAAACTCTCACTCCCACTGATGTACAAATTGTGCGTGTTTCTTTTTATTCTCTTTTCACCCAGTTTGAAAGCATGATCTTTACCCCCATCTTATTTGTAATGCAGAAACCAAGCACCAGATTTCGGCGTACACTCAATTTTGGAATTTCGCCAAATTTGCCATAAGATTGTGCACAAATTATGCTAGACTTCAAATCAAGGCAACACTGCTCGAGAAAGAGGCTAATGCATGCTCAGAATATCAAAAGTGGCCAGAGTTGCAATTTGGCATTTTTGACATCCCAGTGTACTCATTCTTCATAAATAAAAAGACAATTTAGATCCATGGTTTCGTGGCCAAATTTCTCCATTTTGGCAGTTTCTCAAAACATCTTGGCCGACATAAATTGATTGAACCGAAGAAGCAGAATTTGGCTGAATTCTGGCAGCATGTTGCAAAAAATGACAAAAATGCAAAGGAAACAAATGCAAAGGTTTTTTGCACAGATAATATTCAAAACTTTTTAAAATAATTTCAAAATTGCAAATGATGAATGATGAAACAAAGTAAAAGATAACAGACGGTTTTAGATAAAAGCAAGTGAAAACTTTTGTAACCTACAAAGCAAATTTTGATTACGGTATCACTCCCAATAATTAGCAACAATTTAGCTTTTTTGTATACTGCGTTTAGCTGGCTGCATTTGGCTGCCAGCCACAAAATATGTGGCTGCCAACCATTCAAAACAACTGGCAATATCCTGCAGGTGAAAAGTCACAATTTACTCCCTATATGAAACCACAGATGCTGGTGTAAAGTGTTTGCATTTGGTAACGATAGACAATGGATCCATGAAAACAATGATTCTTTTAAATAATATCAGAATTATGCCAGAGTTATGCTAGATTCCAAATTATGCTAGATTTTATGATAAATGACGATTTTTGGCAAATATTATTCTAATACTACAGTAGATCAGGTCACACTGGCACCAGCTCACAAGGGAGTGGTTGGAACTCCTTTCAGAAAATTTTTGCTTCCTTCTGTCCCTATTCATAAACATAACGATTTAGGAAAGATTACAATTAACATAAAAATTCAAAACCGAGTTAGATAAATTACAAATAAAGCAACATCACACAAGAACAGACCACACAAGATTAAGCACCAACAAAAACGTGTTCCCAGCAGAACTGCTACTAATGCGTTCGTTAGCGTAAACTTTCAAAACATTTTCTAACCTATTGTTGCAAAAAGTTGGGGAGGACTATAGTCCCTGTCTTTCAACATTCCAAATTGAATGTTCCTCCCAGCTACCAGGGGCGTAACTCGGCCAATAGGTTTGGGGGGGGGGTGAAAAGGGTTTCTGCCCTGCAAAACTGAGTGATGTCCTGCAGACCTCGTAGCAACGGTTTGTCTATAGGTTACTAGTGAAAGCTTTACCAGTGTACACTGGTCTTTACCAAGGACAAACTTCTAAGCAATAAAAACAAACTTGAAACTTCATTGCCTATGAAATATCTATTTCTCTACTTGAGCGTAAATTGTTTCTTTTATATTCACTTTATTTAAGGTTGGTTTGCGAAATACTAGCTAATAAACAGCTAATTAGGGGGGAGGGAGGGTACATGATGTAGACAGTGCAACGAAATTTAGCCCAGTGGGGCTAAGAATCAAGTTTAGTGAGGTAGGAGGACCCACCATGGTTGGGTCCGACGTGAAGAAAATTTTTGAAATTATACTTTGTAAAAGGGCTAAAAAGCATCTTTCAGACAAAAATTTACATACTGTATAATTTTTGTTCTGCACTACTAACAAAAAACGAAGATTAGCTTTCAATCATCTGGTATTATAAGCGTCTGTTATGCCAAATTTCCGTCCATGATATTCAGCTACTGATTTAATTTAATTACATTATTCGCCATTCTAAATATGTAAAAACACTTAAAGACAGCCTATCTTGTTACGTCAATTGTTTTGAAGGTGAGCATGCCCCAAACCTGTGTAGATGTGTCCATTATTATTCGTATTTTTCTTCTGGCATTCGCATATATTTTTCATCACTTGCTTTATAGAATGTAAGCGTTTTAGTCTTAAATCTTTGCCTCTAGCACCACCCCTGATTTTAAAATTTTAATTTAACCATTAAAAAATAAAATAGTATTCTTACATGTTGTATGAACTACTAGCTTTGATGATAAACCCACCCAGAGCAAGATGTATAGATATATCAATACTTATAAAGTATCTAGTTTGCTAGTACTGATATGAAATTTAATCAAAGTTATTATAGATTTTCAGATCTACTTTCTTTAACCTTGAAAACAAACTATGAGTATCGTGCTTGATCACGTTCTCCTTGATCATCTAATACAGATAAACAAAATGATTCCTGTTCGAATAGCTATGATCAAGATTGCAGGACCAACAATTAGTTCTTTCTAGTGTGACAGTTTGTTTTTAGGACAAATTTTTAAACAAATCAAGCAACTTGAAATATCAATATCAGTGGCTGGAAACTTTCTCGAAGCTTCGCAGGAAGTCTTGAATTTTTTATTTTGCTGTCAGGAGGAAAAATATTTTTTCAAGGCCTGGGGATGTCATGCTAAAACTCTAGTATTAGACGTTGGAGAAGGAAAGAAACGACAACCTTTCGTTTCAGATTGCACGTAGTTGTGAATG
Organism: Rhopilema esculentum; assembly: GCF_013076305.1. The sequence goes on along the minus strand of NW_027019541.1, from coordinate 7,096,905 downwards.
ACAGAGGGAGATGTTGTTTTGATTGGGAAAATTTTATTTCCTGAACAGAAATGTGCAGTTTCTTGCATCGAGAAGGCCATGTTTACACATCCAAAATTAAAACATTGCAATGATACAGAAAGTGATTTACTGAATTAATGCAAATAAAAGAAAAATAATAAAAATATACGTGAAAAAGTTAGCAATTAGATGAAACAAGATCGGTATCTTAACGATTTATTATGTTTTTTAGTTCATGCACTGTTAAATAATGATAAAAACATTCTTATCTTGACCAAAGTGAGGGCCTTCAGCCTCTTATTCCCCTCCAGTGACGCCGTGCTTGTCATGAAAATAATTTACAACTTAAATTAACTTGTATGGACTCAACCTTGCCCTCATAAACATATGCATCAATTTATGCATCCATTGGCTATGACTTTCGGTAAGAAATGCTTTCGCTTTGCAAATAACGGAGCTTTTCCTTACATGTCTGTTCCGTTCTCTAAAATGCAATGTCAGGAAGGGAGGTTCATAACAAATACGATATTTCCATTTCAAAATTCCTAAACGGCTCTTTACGAACTTCAGAGGTGGCATTTCTGCGTGGCAATAAAGCTCTTCTTATTCGCATAAAGAGGCAGTTTAATACGCTGAAAAGATAGGATATGGACCCCAACTGAAAATCGCCCGCTTTGGGCTATTTTTAGACTGGGATTCTTTGCCTCAAGCCCCTAACGGCGTTAATAAGATATATCTGCTGTAAGTAGGTACAATAGCACGAAACTTTGCAACAGGGGGCAGATTGATATGGCACAAAAGATAGGATAAGGAACTCAACTGAAAATTGCCCCCTTTTTCTATTTTTAGACTGGGGTACTTTACTGCAGACCTTTTTAGACGGTGTTATCGTATCTCAGCCGTACTTTGTTACTACAGCATGAAAATCTACAAGGTACGCTGTTAGGGCAATTAGGTACGCTATCTATAAGGGCAATTAGGTACGCTGGAAAAGATAGGATATGGTCCCCAACTGAAAATTGCCCCATTTGGCTATTTTTAGACTAGGGTACTTTACCATGTGACTCCACTAGCGACCTTATTTCGATATCTCTGCTGAAAGTAGGCACAATAGCAGGAAACTTTGCAATAAGTGGCAATTTGATACGCAAAAAACGATAGGATATAGACCCCATCTCAAAATTGCCCCCTTGGTCTATTTTTAGAATGGGGTACACTGCCCAAGACCTGTTTAGACGCTATTATCGTAAAACACCTTAGACGAATTGCTTTATAACTTTTTCTGACATCTACTGAAAGATATCACATAAACCCCAAAGTACATTACGAGCAGAAAATCATAATCTCGGTCTTGGTCTTTAGGCTCAGTGTCTTTTTTGAAGCAAGTCATAAAGGCAAACTAAATTGAGATGATGTCTTGAAGTTAAAGCTGTATACAGAGTCCATCTTACCTCAAAATAGCACACAACAATATCCTAAAGCGCAATTGGTTTTTCTCCGCATGTACTGAAGATTCGAGCCCTGAAGTTTCTTAATTCTTCTTTATTGTCCATTGCTTATTTCTTATGGCAATTTGCTTATAAAAAATGAGTGCAATACATAAGGCTGGGATTGGGCATTCACTTCGAATTGAAAAAATGTTCCCATTTCTTTCTTAGGCATTTCGATTGGTATTTTATGCTGCACTTTTAAGAACATGCATTGTTTACAAATCCACACTTTCTACAATTACAGTTCCACAATTTTAATTTACAACTCCACAAAGTGAGTCAGATCCACGCTTATTTAGGCCGTGGTCAACTCCATGATTATAGAAAAGCCAATAAAGAACATGGAGCTATGACATGGCACGTGTTCAATCTCAAGAGGGTCACTTCTCACCCATAGAGGGGGGATGTTTCAAGCTTAGCTGTAAGTAAGGGGTGCTTGCCCCAGTGGCGTACTGCACGGTATGCAACTTTAAGCACAAACTGAAAGGCCCCCAGAAATTTGATCTGAAATTGGCAAGCAAATGTGAGATGGATACAAAACAGACTTGGATTTTTTCAGTTGACACCAATGTTGAAACCTCTTTCAGAATTTCTAGTTGAGAAGGATTTTTCATCCAGGTCTTATCCAGTTTTGTCTTCTAGTTTAAAATGAAACTACTCGATTCCAAAAGAGCATACTCAAAGTTTTGCTTGACTAGAAGAGTGCTATGATATTGTCCCATAAATAAATACGAGTAAGCAGTGGCGGGGTGGCTATGTTTTCCCTGGGGTGGCCAAGTCGATTTTTGCGCCATATCTATATATCGTGCTTATATAAAAGCACGTGTTTCTGGAAGAGAAATCAATTTTTGCAACTTGAATCCAAAATTTCATGAATAAGTTTTGATTGAAAATGCGAGCATTAATGGAAGAATTCAGAGTAAAATAACGTATAGCAAATTTTTGTTTGGGGCTTTTTAGTTTTTTGACTAAAAGTAACCTTAGTCCATTACGTCACTGCTTATGGGCGATTGTATCAGCCTAGTGTCATCGCATATATGATGTATGATATGCAAACATGGTTCAAAATTGTTATTATTCAGTAGTTATTAAATAGTAGTTCTTTCAAAAACTTGAAAGTTTCAAGCATTGAATCGCACTATTGAAACGGACAGAGGCGGCGCCACAAAATTGAATCTGGTGTTGAACTAAGGATTAAGTTTAATGATAAAGGAGGACCCCCCATGGTTGGGTCCGACACGCAAGAAAATTTTTGAAATCAAGTCTTCTAGAATGGCTAAAAATGCATCTCCCAGACTAAAATTTAACAAATCACTTTACCGCTCAGAACAGACAGTTCGACGATGCTCAGAAAAACATTGATTTTTAGAAAAATTTTTGGAGGGGAGGATTCATGCGTTGGGAAAAGAAAGAAAGGGCGACCTATTGTTCAGGGTGCACATCGATGTTAATAACAAGATTCTGCTGTATTGATTGCCAGGGTGGATTCCATGTACTTAGGCCCGAAGATCTTTGGCGTACACTCAGGTTTTTTTGGCTTTCTGAGTGCAAACTAATAGAAAACAATTTTGGCATACGTATGATTTTCGTTAATCTGCGTGCTAAACATGAAGCTACGTACATAGTTAACAAAAAAGAGGAACAAATGTTGATCGGGTCATGGCAACGCAACGTGCTTCGATTGTAGAATCACACGTTTTATTAGATTGTTCACAGCAAGTACAGCAAAGTGTTCGACCCGTGTACGATCAATTTTGATGTTCCTGGCCAAACATTACAAGCAAACAATTTTGGCGCCCCCTTATCTCCATTTGCGCCCATATATGGCCTCTCTGCCACCACGCAACTGGAGTAACATATTTCTCAGTTGACGCCAAGGTTGAAATTTCTTCAAGAAATCTATGTAGAAGGATTTTTTATCCAGGTCTTATCCAATTTTCTCTTCTAGTTTTAAACGAGACAACTAGAAGAGACGTCGTGGGTTCAGCAGAGCGATTTAATATATGCGTGCAGTGTCGTGGCACTACCAAGTAATTTATGGTATGTGTTATGGAAACAGTTTGAGAGGAAAACGATTTAAAAAAATCAAGATTATTGGATTTATCAAAAAAATGTCAGCTCTATAAAAGGTGCTTACAGTTATTTCTTAGAACTTTGAATTTCTTCTAATTTGATGGATAACAGTTTTCAGAGACACAAAATTGAGCCCGGGGTGTTAAGAATCAAGTTTAGTGAATCAAGCTGCACCATGGTTGGGTCCGACGCGAAAGACAATTTCTGAGATCATACCTTCTAAAGAGGCCAAAAAGCATCTCCCAGACCATGTTTAACAAAATAATATACCGCTCAGGATAGACAATTCAACATTTCTCAGAAGAACACAGATTATCATTTCTTGGCGGAAATTGGGTAGGGGAAGAGTCATGCTTAAACTCTAGTTACAGACGTTGGGGAAAGAAAAATGAGGATCTTTGGCTCATGTTCACAACACAGAATCGCAATACTGACATATTTTGCTTTTTCCAAATGTGTGTTTTCTATTCAAGAGCAAGCTTTTTTCCTGAAACAATATAGGATAGAAAAATAAGGATATAACTACAATAACATATTCACGCTCAAAAAGAAAATTTCTTAATGATATTTAGGCTGGGCAAAATTCATAGCATTCATACAATAAAGAGTGTAGTCATTCCTCCCTCATTATAAAATGCAAAGGTACTTCTTTATTGACATAGTACTTTTGCGCAAATCACTTTTATTTCTTTCCCTCTTTGTCTCTTGCCCTTTTTACTAGCTACAGTTAAAAAGAAAACACATAATTTCTTTTTCTTGTGTCTATGCTATTTTCAGGTCATTAAATGTGCAGTTAAATTAAGGAGCTATAATCTATTATGGAGATCTTGGTTCCACAATTCTTCAAGGGACCCAGAAATGAGGAACTTTAGGAATTAGACTTTGAGTTAGGATTTAAGATGTTTAAAAAACCGTGTAATGGATATTTGTGTAATGTGGATTTGTCGAGATTTATGGCGACTCAAACGTTCCACTTCTTGCATATTTTTTGAGATTTATTCAAGGGGTGACCAGTGGATAAGATATTTGGGGCGATTCGCCCTTTGGGCACAGTTACTGTCCTCGATATCACTCTGCATACATAAATAACGGCCATCTACTATGGTCAAATTGCGCTTGACACCATGACATGGTGGTTGAGGTTTGTTGCAATAACACAGAAAACTTAGTTTGGTTCTAACATAGCTACCAGGGATTCCTTTCTTTAAAAGGAAATTACGATAATATCTGAAAGAATCATTTTGCTCCAGTTTTGGGGGGGGTCCAGTCCCCTCCGTTCCCCCGGGATTTACGGCCCTATACTGAAGAACAATAAGCAATGTGTGTAGTTATGGAAATTTCGATGTGCTGGTAGACATCACGTGCAAGGTCAAGGTTCTTTCCTTACAAAGGAAAAATATCTTCCGGTGTGGGGAATGGGAATGAGTTTGTATGTTCAGAATGTTTATTACCAGTCTACCAGTCACATAGTCACATAAATTTTCCTAATTATGAAAAGGAGGCTGACAATGCAAGCTCGAGGCTGTGAAGCATAGATTTGATTGGCTGCTTGAGTAAGACGTCACCAAACTTTTAGTTATGCTAATAGATTAGTTTTTTTTGCATAATTATAAAAAATTTCAACGTAGACTTTCTTCGCTGATACTTTGCTATCAGGATAGTGTTGTGCAGATTTTTCTGACCATTTTGTTACGTTAAATCAGCCAAGCTGTGGCTTTTCAAGGCAAAAGCTAATCCAGGGAACCGATTTTAGCCGGCAGTGGCCACCTCTGCTCGTCAGGTATATTTATTCGCTCGATAACTATTTAATATTTGATAGCTCATGGACTGCCATGTCACGTCCTCTTGTGGCCTAGTTGATCGCCCGTGGCTGATTTCAATCAGTGCGGGTACAAGTCATGAAACTCGTTATCTTATGTCGGTAATACATCTCGTTAAATATGATCTTCAAAGTAAGGTCAGTTTTCTCGTTCATTTATTTTTAAGGATATTTCATTTTTGTGCCAGTCCATTGGGCCTTTTCGCATTCAATTCTGGACGTCCCTTTTTCATAATCCTAAGCTCGAACTGTCAATTTCGTAAATGAATTTTCCTCTTTGGTTCAACTTTTTTAATATTTTTGAAAGCATATATATATTCATATTGTTCTGAGATTGCTTGAAGCTCAATCTCCATATCAGGAAGGATAGTTATTTAGTTTCACTGAATTATAGCACCGAGTGATTATATTGTGGTGTCCGTGAAAGAGACGACACGTCGTGCAATTCACGATGCAGTGTCACGGTTTGTTGGTCGGTAGAGATTTTGAAAGAGTCTGGTAAGTCTGCAATCTATTTTCTTTCATGTTATTTCAAACAAAAATCTTCCTTTTATTCTAGTGGGGCTGCTAGAACTTGACCGTACAAACGGACAGGAATAACGGAATATGGATTTAAACTATTACAGCGAGGAGATGGATCCGAAGGGCTTCGCTGAAAACATGGCTAACAACTGTAACGGAACAGAAAACCACGAATCAATCCAGGGAAAGTCTGTGGAGGATGAAGCGCCACCAAGCTACGCTGACGCCTTTCCTCCTCTGCCAACAACGCCAAATGACAGCACCGAGAAATCCGCTGTGCCTGCAACAAAATGGGGAAAGCCAGAAACAAAGCACGTCGCCAAAGCGAAACCTATGATCACAAATATAACACAGGTAAAAGGCGCTGTTTAGTGCATTGCTTGGCCTACCTTTTAATTCTCTGATTTTCATTTTTGATAGGATATTTAGAGAAATTGAAGCCCGAAATGCCATGTATCATCTAGATTTGACGAAAAATGTCGTCAATTTTTTTTCTATGAAACAGAGGTAAGTTAAAAAACAATCATTGAATATATAAATTGTAAGTTTTTTAGTTTGCTTTTTATTTTTCTGTGGTTACCAATTTCTTTCTTTTTGTGCAACCTTTGTCATGACATATTGATAATGTTGTGGTCTCAAGTCTGGGCATTTTTGAAAATTGAAAAGATGCCAACAAATTTCTGGCTTATAAGCAATTACTGTTTACATTTATAATGTTGGTAACACAAAGATTGTGCTTCAGTATCTTGACTGTCCTCTTCTCTACAATTACTTGTCTCAAATGTAAGTTTTAACAGGTTACCTTACTTTAATTGACAATTCCCTTTAGTAAAACTTTGATTAAGTATTGCTACTGCAGTATGATAAGTATTATTTGTAATTATCATATCAAAAACTTCCAAAATTTTGTAAATTTTGTTTCACTGAGGATTCACTTTTTGGAGGATAAAAGGCAAGGAAAACAAAAGCAGAAGCAAAAACAAACTCATAAAATATTTTTTCATCATCTTTGAGTAAATTGGAGATAAAAAATTGTCATTCTTTTGCTTTCCAGTTGTCTGATGCAAACTAAACAAGCATTAAGAAATTGATTTAACACATACCCCAAAAAATCTTATAAAAAAGAAGATTCACTACTTAGTCTTATGCCCATGTAAAGGAATTAAGGCTATAAGGGGTAACTTAGTGCACAATTAATCCAATGCCGCATTTGTTTTATTGCATACATACCCAATTGGGTAAATCTGAAAATTGATGTAAAATCTGAAAAATTAGTAAACAGATTAAACTTAGGACTTTTATATGTAGCAAAAGGATATATTTCTAATTGGCACATAAGTAAGTGGGGAGGGGGGGCCTCAACATGTTAAAAACCAAAAGCAGGGTGGTTTTTGGTATGATTTGTAGTATATTTTGGAAATTATTGAGAGGGGGGCGAAACCCCTGTAGCCCCCCTTCTGCAGTCCCTGGTCAATTTGATAAGACACATAATATTTAAAGCTTCTGGCTTGGGATAATCAGAAGTTTTAGTTTTAAAGGGAAGTAAAAGAAGAGAGAGGGATACTTTATGTTGTGAGTTCAGAGCTGATAGGGTTTTAATGGGAAATTCAGATGTAATAGTCAGTTGGTGAATTCAAAGAAAGCTTTGCTGGAGAAAATAGCATCAAATCTTTGTGCATTATATGCATTCTGTAGTTGAATTGAAATTTGTCACTTATGCAATGCCCATTGATTAAGGTATTAGAAAAGCGAATTATTGTTAAGGCTCACAAGCTGTGTTGTCTGTCAACGGTCATTCACTTCAGAGTAAGAAGTCAGTCCCATTCATTGGCTGTATCATTTATTTAAAAAGTTATTCCATGTATGAAATTGCTTAGTTGTTCAACTCCCTCTTTGGGCTAGAATAGTGGCTACATAACTGCAGCTATTGAAATATACATCGATCAAATACAGTTTCTCAACATGATCAAATATTAAAAGTTGTTGACACAGAAGGACAGCTGTGTAAAACATAAAACAATCCTATTTTGTATATATCTGTTTTATGGGTAAATATATTTTAAATGTGATACCTGTTTGTTTAATCATGCTGTTTCCTTGGCTTCTCCAGAGTTTATTTGTAAAGCTCTTCATGAAGCTAAAAACCTAACACTGATTTTAATTATGCTAGAAAAATGTTAAAACTTTGATTGCTTTGTATCCTGGTAATAGAAAATTAACCTTGCCTGAAGGTTTATTAAAACATAACATGGATTTTATAGCTGTTATCTTGTGGTCCCATTTCTAGAAAAGTTTCTGGTTAAAGTGTGATATTCAAAATTAAGAGAACATATGCTCTAAATATCATAATATTTTGTTGATAAAATGACACTTTGCTATAGGAAAGTATGGGACATTCAATGTTACCATGTATAAGACACACCCTAAAACAAAGCCAATAATAACTTGAAAAAAGAGCATCTTATAGATGGCGAAATAGGGTACTTTAGGGCATTGTCCAAAATTTACCTGCTGCAGAAAAATTTATGCAATGCACTTTTTTAAAAGAAACAAAGGTTAATGTTGCAACCAGTTTCTTACCATTTTGGCAAATCCCAATTTCAGTTTCCTAACAGTTTCCCTTTGTTTTGGTCATTTTTTAACATTTAATATTTTGGTCAGGTTTCAATATTTAATTTTCCAATCATACTAGGAAGTTTCAATAAAGAGAGTTGTTGAGGGAAGTTTCCTCAGCTGCAGACAGTGTGACTGGACAATGTTTCTATTGTTTTCAAATGCATATTGATCAAGAAATTTGTTTCCATTCAAACACTATTTTTGGACTTTGGAATCATATTTTTAGACTTTGGAATCTATTCTCTGTTTCTAAAGCCTGAAATACACGATCAGTTTTTATCAGTTTTTTGACTGACAGTCTTCAGTTTCACAAAAATTGATGTCCTCCATACACGATCAGTTTTCTTCAGTTTTGGAATGAGTTCACGTTTTGATTAGATCGGCTCTGTTTTGAAATGGAGCTTGATCAAGAAACAACTGCAGTTCTTCTGGCCACGGCTCTGGTCGTCAATAAAGGCGAAAATATCGAAAAAAGAAAACAAGAAACAAGATCTGTTTGGGTAAAGCCATGGTTGAGTAGGAGGACTAACCTCGGTGTTTACAACACTCTTCTACAAGAGTTAAGATCAGACGATGAAGCAGAAGATAGAAAATTATTGAGAATGTGGCCTGAAAATTTTGACGAGTTGTTTGAGCTTCCCTCCATGTATCTATGAATTCATCTGTATTCACAACTTTTTCACCATCTTTAAATCACACTTATCCACGCTGCTCTAAAAAATTGGCACCTTGCGCAAGGGGATTATAGGGGCGCCAGCTTTAAACAATGGAGTCTACATAAATGAATAGAAATCCCATCAGTTAAAAACTGACAAATTTGGATGTGTTCAACTTTTTCAGTCAAGAACTGAAGGTCATCAATGCATAAGTTTTTATCAGTTTTTGCTAATTACACGATCAGTTTTTGACTGAAAACTGAAAACTGTCAGTTAAAACCTGATAAAAACTGATCATGTATTTCAGGCTTAACATTTTAGTCCAACCAAGGTTTTAGTTAAATGAATTATGGGTTGTTTCAAAATTTGATTGTTTCTTATTATTTTTGCTTTAAGCACTGAAAGTTCTCAATTTTCTCTGGCTGTCCAGCACCTTTTTCTCAAAGCGTGTTTCTATTCAAAATATCTGTCCCTATTAAGCACCCCTCTTTTTTATATCAATAGACAGTTAAGGTGCTAATTAGAGGATTCACTCAAAGATTTTTAATCAGTTCATTTTTTATGTAAACAGGTCAACTCTAGGGCAAAGTAGGTTTCTTTTGATATCACTGCTGCATCAGATTACAGTGTTTTTGTGTATACTTTGAAGCTTTCTATTCTGTATACTGCATTCTTAGTATAAGCATTTATATGCTTTGACACATTAGCATCATTGTCACCTAACTTGTCAGGTATTTGTTATCAAACCTGGCCATTAATTTAAGTTTGTGTTAAATTGCTCACCAAAGAAATTAAATTAACTATTTAGGTTGTTGTTTTGGATAAAGTTGTTGAGATTCTGTACCATATTTCTCGTGGAGTTGACTTGTCAGTTTACTGCAGTATGCTAGTACAGTACAGTACATTCTAGTCATCTAATAATAAACAGCATGATAAGACCAAAGCAGTGGCGGCTCGTGGAGTAAATTATTGGTGGGGCTGATGACATAATATTCAAAATTTAAAGCCATAGACACGAAACATCAAGAATAATAAATCGCCTTTCCATTCTTTACTACCTCCAATTAACAAGGCTATCGTCATTTTGAAAGTTTTAATTGAAAACAACAAGTGCCACTATTAATTATGTGTAATTCAAAGTAAACAAAGAAATAAACTTTGTGTAATGTTGGCAAGATCATCTTTGTTTGTTCAAGTCCGCTGGACTGTTTCTCTCTTCACAAAGACCAATTTCTCTTCAAGACTTTTCAACATTACCTATCACAACAACAAATATTCAGCTATCGTGAACAGTGCTACTAATTAGCAACAAAATTAGTGAACAGTGCTAAAATAATAATTGATGTTGATTTTATTCACGTTTATAAATGTGAAACGTATGCCCAGATACACAAGCTCCCACTGGACCAAAATGCAAAAAATGCAATAAAACATTGAAAAAAGCAAACATTTGAGTAAACAGAAGTTTTTGATCTGACACTCTTCAGAGTATAAAATGTCAGAACATAGATAAAAACTCTACGCTAGGAAATATATATACCCAGTTGTGGATCGAAGTAGGCCAATCAGAAACAAGAGCATATGACTGTTAAGGTTGCCCAATCAGTGCCTTTTGTCTACACAATGACCTCAGCAATTTGTGAGGTCGTATCAAGAACAGGAACAACAAAAATATTTTATCTTAAATGTTTCTTTATTCAAAGTTTGGATCAAGTTTTTCCAGCATTTCATTCACAATGTTAACATACACTAGATATACATGATATCATAACACTTGCTCCACACAAAATATTGGGCATATGTATTTTAAATATGCTTGCATCAACCTTTGACTGAAGTGCACAGTGCAAAATCTCATCATCCTTTCTGGGATTATAATTGTACTTTGCAGATGTCACAAAACTGTGTTTGAAGTATTTATATACTAGCATAAAAATGATTGTGGCTTTCTTAGCAAATTGTTAAATTGCACGTGCTTTTGTTAATTAGGTTTTCAATGTCCCCTATGAAGAAAAGAAGTACAAGAATTTCAACAGCTTTGGCAATGGTGAACTTGACAAGCAAAATGCAGCAATTCGCGAGGTCATGTCAAAAACAGGAACAACCATTGAGGTTTGCAATGCTAAGGATCAAAGTCTGACAATTCTGGTTACAGGTGAATTATTTTAAAGTTCTGAGAATAGTGATATTCACAGTTTTTCAGCAAGCAGCCTAGCCCGGTAAGAGGCGTATCGTCTTATGGATATCGTTT
>NW_027019541.1:7056474-7085378 GCF_013076305.1 Rhopilema esculentum | reverse complement strand
CAATGGAGTCTACATAAATGAATAGAAATCCCATCAGTTAAAAACTGACAAATTTGGATGTGTTCAACTTTTTCAGTCAAGAACTGAAGGTCATCAATGCATAAGTTTTTATCAGTTTTTGCTAAATACACGATCAGTTTTTGACTGAAAACTGAAAACTGTCAGTTAAAACCTGATAAAAACTGATCATGTATTTCAGGCTTAACATTTTAGTCCAACCAAGGTTTTAGTTAAATGAATTATGGGTTGTTTCAAAATTTGATTGTTTCTTATTATTTTTGCTTTAAGCACTGAAAGTTCTCAATTTTCTCTGGCTGTCCAGCACCTTTTTCTCAAAGCGTGTTTCTATTCAAAATATCTGTCCCTATTAAGCACCCCTCTTTTTTATATCAATAGACAGTTAAGGTGCTAATTAGAGGATTCACTCAAAGATTTTTAATCAGTTCATTTTTTATGTAAACAGGTCAACTCTAGGGCAAAGTAGGTTTCTTTTGATATCACTGCTGCATCAGATTACAGTGTTTTTGTGTATACTTTGAAGCTTTCTATTCTGTATACTGCATTCTTAGTATAAGCATTTATATGCTTTGACACATTAGCATCATTGTCACCTAACTTGTCAGGTATTCGTTATCAAACCTGGCCATTAATTTAAGTTTGTGTTAAATTGCTCACCAAAGAAATTAAATTAACTATTTAGGTTGTTGTTTTGGATAAGGTTGTTGAGATTTTGTACCATATTTCTTGTGGAGTTGACTTGTCAGTTTACTGCAGTATGCTAATACAGTACCGTACATTCTAGTCATCTAATAATAAACAGCATGATAAGACCAAAGCAGTGGCGGCTCGTTGAGTAAATTATTGGTGGGGCTGATGACATAATATTCAAAATTTAAAGCCATAGACACAAAACATCAAAAATAATAAATCGCCTTTCCATTCTTTACTACCTCCAATCAACAAGGCTATCATCATTTTGGAAGTTTTAATTGAAAACAACAAGTGCCACTATTAATTATGTGTAATTCAAAGTAAACAAAGAAATAAACTTTGTGTAATGTTGGCAAGATCATCTTTGTTTGTTCAAGTCCGCTGGACTGTTTCTCTCTTCACAAAGACCAGTTTCTCATCAACATTGCCTATCACAACAACAAATATTCAGCTATCGTTGAATTGAATTACTTGGGGCTAGTTGGAACTAGCCCCAAAAGAATGCAGATTCGTGCAGAATTGACCAATCAGAAGGCAGTAATCAATTGAATAGTTGAGTCATAAAAATCACTTGATTGGTGCATTCTCTTCTAGTTTGGAGCTAGCCCCAAAAGCTCAGGAGATTGTTTCTGATACACATGTTTGTCCAGTTTTCAAAAGAACCATGGGCATTGGGACCTAAACAAACAAGAGATTGGAAAAGTGGTGAAACTCGAAGCAACAAAATTAGTGAACAGTGCTAAAATAATAATTGATGTTGATATTATTCACGTTTATAAATGTGAAACGTATGCCCAGATACACGAGCTGCCACTGGACCAAAATGCAAAAAATGCAATAAAACATTGAAAAAAGCAAACATTTGAGTAAACAGAAGTTTTTGGTCTGACACTCTTCAGAGTATAAAATGTCAGAACATAGATAAAAACTCTACGCTAGGAAATATATATACCCAGTTGTGGATCGAAGTAGGCCAATCAGAAACGAGAGCATATGACTGTTAAGGTTGCCCAATCAGTGCCTTTTGTCTACACAATGACCTCAGCAATTTGTGAGGTCGTATCAAGAACAGGAACAACACAAATATTTTATCTTAAATGTTTCTTTATTCAAAGTTTGGATCAAGTTTTTCCAGCATTTCAATCACAATGTTAACATACACTAGATATACATGATATCATAACACTTGCTTCACAAAAAATATTGGGCATATGTATTTTAAATATGCTTGCATTAACCTTTGACTGAAGTGCACAGTGAAAATCTCATCATCCTTTCTGGGATTATAATTGTACTTTGCAGATGTCACAAAACTGTGTTTGAAGTATTTATATACTAGCATAAAAATGCTTGTGGCCTTCTTAGCAAATTGTTAAATTGCATGTGCTTTTGTTAATTAGGTTTTCAATGTCCCCTATGAAGAAAAGAAGTACAAGAATTTCAACAGCTTTGGCAATGGTGAACTTGACAAGCAAAATGCAGCAATTCGCGAGGTCATGTCAAAAACAGGAACAACCATTGAGGTTTGCAATGCTAAGGATCAAAGTCTGACAATTCTGGTTACAGGTAAATTATTTTAAAGTTCTGAGAATAGTGATATTCACAGTTTTTCAGCAAGCAGCCTAAAGTGCTTACGTCTATGGAACGTGTGAGCATCATTTCTCTGGTTTGTTGCTAACTAAACCCTAGGCCAAAGAGCCTGCCAAAACCAATTCTAACAGACAAAATCATCTCAGTTTCAATGAGATCCACCTCTAAAATTCTTTTAAGTTGGTTTGGTGAGTGATTTAGACACTTGAAACTGTAACAGGTTGCTCTTATAAAAATATCATCCCAAGACACACAGAGGATTATTTTGCATATTTTATTATTGTCTCCCTGATACTAGGGACTGTCCTAACAAGATTCTCAGTGGATTCTATTGCAGGTGTTGCTTATCAAAAAATTTTTGCAGTAAATGTTAATGATCTTACAGTTTGAAAGTAATACATTAACACCTATTTTGTTTCATTAGGAAAAAAAGAAAGTGTTGCCCAGGCAAAAAGATTGGTACTCAATGCACTTCAAACCCAAGGAGAGATTAAGTTGAACATACCCAAGGAACATCACAAGTACCTTCTTGGCAAAGGAGGACAGAAACTCAAGAATTTGGAATTACAGACAACGGCCAAAATTAACATCTCAAAGGACAGTGATGTTGTGACCATTGCTGGAACACGGGAGGGAATAGCCAGTGCCAAACATGAGATTCAGTTAATATCAGATGAACAAGTATGTTTTTCTTTTATATCTAAGATTATCTGTTGGCAGCCATTTGTGTAGATAAAGCTTTACCCCATTTTCTTTTTGACTTGAAATTCTGATAAAATCTTCAGAACTATTGTGTTGAAAACAGCTACATCACCAATTTGAATATATTTTTCCTAAGTCCCCTGAAAACTAGTGATTTTTTACAAACCTTTTCTTAGGCCAAGTTAGCCTTTGAACGCATGCCAATCCCAAAGATCTATCACCCATTTATTTTTGGACCAAACAATACCACTTTGGAGAATTTGATGTCAATGACTGGAGCCAGGATCAACATACCACCACCAACAGTGTATAAAGATGAGTTGACTGTTGCTGGAGATAAAGATGGTGTCAAGAAAGCTGTTAGAATGATAATGGACATCTTTGAAGAGAAAAGACGAAAGTGTACAACAGTGACTGTTGATGTGCCAAAAGCACAGCACAAGTACATCATCAGGCCAAGAGGACAGGGAATCCAGGAAATCTTTGCAATGACAGGCAAGTTAGGCATCATGTAGATGAATAAGAAACTATTATTGTGTATTATTTTTGATTTTAGAACTTGAAAGGGTACAATCCCTGCCAAAAAACTGCTTGTTTTATACTTGTTTCCAGGTGTACCCTTAATCATTTGATAACGTTATTATCTGAACATTATCCAAAGAAAAGAAAGGTAATATTTAATTTTTGTGAATCGCTCTAACTTTGATTCTATCCAGTCGTACTCCTCTGGCTTACCACAGCGAAATGAAACAATATCGTTTTTGACTGATTTAAAGCAGAGGTATAGTGGCCACCTGTTTTGCCTAGATACTGCTTGTTTAGTAGTGAGGCTAAGACAGTGACAGTTTGAAAAAAGTTTCAATAAATCTTTGCCAGCTATTGCACAGGAAAAATGTTTTAAAACAATTACCTGATGTATCTAGTGCCTTAGTTTCCTTTATTGAGTTGAAAATCATTTTGTTCATTTCCATGTTTACCAATTGATGACCTGTCAATTTCAAAATGCTGTTTTGCAGCTAAGGAGCAAGGAGTTAATTAGGGAGAGGTATTACCTTGTGTAAAGGGAATAACTGTCTGAGCTAGCAGTTGCACAATATTGATGTCCTGTTTCTCAAGTTGTATCAATGCTGTATCACTTGAATATGAATTAGATCTTCTAAACGGTTTTTCCTTGTTTACTTTTAGGTGTTTCTGTTGAGGTACCACCAGACAAGGTAGATCAGAACAGAATAACATTGAGAGGTGAACCAGACAAACTTGGTCTTGCACTGACCCAGGTTTATGCAAAAGCCAACAGTGTTGTTACAGTTGAGGTTGAAGCTCCAAAATGGCTGCACAGATTTATCATCGGACGATCAGGACAGAACATTAAGAAAATCACAGAAGGCTATCCCAAGGTTTGTTTCATTTGGTTGGAGTAATTTTTTAATTTTTTAAAAGAGTTGTGAAACAAAAGTGTAAATTAATATTTTTATCAGATTACTGAGATATAAACTGCAAAATTGAATTTTTATATAATGATCCTTTTTGGATCTATGATATTTCATATTCATTGAAAGTCTCTGCTAGTTGGAGTTGTTTTTTCTGTGTTTGCTCCCTCCTCTTTTGTAAAGCGTTAGATTCCTTCTTACAGCCTAATTTTAATTTATAGCTCCATTTGTGACAAGAAAGTGTATAGGTTTCACAGATCTTTGTATTTCACTGTTTGAAAAATCATTTCATTGCATTATGTACATATGTTTAGTTTTCCTTTGTTGTTTACGCATTTCTGATGGTGCTTTACGGCCCATTTTTTAACCGCTTTAGATTTTTGAAATTGCGTGGCTATATTTCAGCTTCATGTGGAGTTCAGCAAGGAAGAAAATTTGATCAAGCTTGAAGGACCACCAGATGAGGTTGAATCTTGCCGCAATGCATTCAAAGCCTCCATTGATGAACTGGTAAGAAACATTTGATGGCTTGATCGTTATCCGCAAAGTTACTGATAGTCATTAAGCCGCTTAAGGAGAATCAACAGAGGCGTGAATTGTTCATGATCACATCACATGACCTCCTTAAAGATTTTCTCCAATTGTGGATTCTGAGTTTTTAACTTCTTGACACTAAATAAAAAAGATGCTTATTTCTATTTTTATGATGTTCTTAAATGAAAAGCCTTTGCTTGCTGTTTAATATATTCTTATCCTGCTCAGGGGTAGGCAAAACTAGTTGTCTTCACTTATTTTTTTGTATCAAAAACACTGAAAGATTGCTGCACCAACAAAATTGGCATTATTAATCTGTGACCATTGTACTTTGATGTTTTGGTTCACTCACTTTGCCTTACTATTTGGGTCTATTTCATCAATTTGAAAAATATAACATTATAAAAAATATCAGGATTTTAGAGGTAACCCATAAATATCATAAAATTTTTCATCCCAGTACATTATTTAACCCTTGAAGCAACGGCACCCTGAGCAGGAAATAACGTGTTTTGTTGGCTGGTGTGAAACAGCATTGCTGGTAGCCTAATCATAAAATTTGCCTTTTTGATCCTTTCATGGTACCTGCTGCCTTGGGCAGGATTCGTTTCTGAAATCCGTTTATTATTAACAGTCTTGTTCTATATCCGTGCCTCACCTGGACAGTAAATTTGTAAATATTGTGACGCTTCTGTGGTCTCATGAGAAATTCGTGTGTGTAATTTTGTTTTCTAACTGGTCTGATGTTTCTAGGGCCTTGTAGGAAGTTGATGGTCGCTGATTGGTCAAGACAATAAACCAATCAAACGCGTCTTGCTTCTTCTCACACTGCTTTAGATCCGCATCTGGATATAAATTTCCGCTTACTGTTTGGTCATTATCTGACCTACTTTACTATTCGCTGAAAAATATAGGACAAAAACGACTCAAGCGTACTCAATATTTAAGATAGTATCATGATCATATAACAATCACAACTTTCATCATTCATCCGTTGTTTGTTTCTTACATATTTGCCTTTTCAGCAGCTTTTTCCTAAATGATGCTGATTGCAAGCACACGTTTTCCTGTTAAATTTTCTCTCCTATGCTTTCAAACATTCAAGAAGACACGGCTCTTAGTTGTTCAGCTTTGCTTACGTATTGCCTGTTAATTCCTAGAAAAACACCATGGATTATACCGAGTTCAGTGTCCCTCAGAAGTGGCACCGACATATCATTGGAAAGAATGGAGGGAACATAACGCGTATCAAGAACGAGAGTGGAACATCTATCAATTTCCCATCTGATGACATCGTCTCTGATACTATTCGTATCGAAGGAAGCCCAAGTGGTGTTGCAACTGCCAAGGCGGAAATCATGCAAATGGTCGCTAAAATGGTAAATATTGTCCTCCTGTAAAAGCCCATCATAGAATTTACCTCTTTTCAATTAATTTACCTTCGTGTCTTTTCTTAAGTTTTTTAATTCCTTTTTCGCCATTCCTACCTGGCTATGACTGGAAACTGGCTTTGAGTGGAGAAGTGTCTAGCTTTCTGCTAGGAATGAGACAGATGGAACCTCGAGGAATTATTATTGATGCGGCAGAGACAATACTGAAAATTTATGCAAAATTTTGTGGTAGAGTTCTACTTGATAAGCTGGGGAAAATCCCAAAGGTTATAAAAATCTTCATTCCATATAGGTCGCTATTAGCGTTGCCCAAGTTTTTATGTTTTCTGCAAATCTTTAACACAACTTAAGACTCTTTGCTTCTTATCAACAGGAAAACGAAAAATCGCGAGACATAATAATTGAGCAGAAGTTTCACCGCACAATCATCGGGGCAGGTGGAGAGAACATCAACGAAATCAGAGACAACTACCGCGATGTGCAAATACTGTTCCCAGATTCAAACAAGAAAAGCAATGTTGTCACCATAAGAGGGCCGAAAGAGGAAGTGGATAAGTGCTTTGCTTACATGAAGAAATACGCTGCCGAACTCGTTGCTGCCAACTACCAGGTCGACGTGCCAATAATCAAGAAGTTCCATCGTAATATAATTGGCAAAGGGGGTCAAAATTTGAAAAAGATAAAGGACGAGACAAACACAACCATTAAAGTACCAAACGAAGGAAGTCCAAGTGACGTCATTGTCATCACAGGCTACAAAGCGCAAGTCGAGAAAGCAAGGGACATGATACTCGCCTTGCAGAACGAGCTGGTATATTGATTGCAGTTGCATTCTTTTCTATGTTGTGCATGTCCTATCAAGGCTTCGTTTACCGATCCTAGCCAGCCTGATTTGTATTTGCCCCTCCTCATTGCCAACAAAAAGTATCAATTATTAACGTGAAATTGTTTGAAAAGTAGATTTGTGCATCTTCGAGAAAGTTGGGTGAAGGTCTGAAATTGGCTGCAGCATTGCCCCCACCCTCAACCATACTTGTGAAAACGATGGGCCAACCTAGAAGAAAAGATTTGTGCACGTTCAGTTCTTGTGTCCTACTCTGAATCTTTTTCTGCGCGTGCCATGAAATTTAGCATGCCAAAAGAATCAATTTCACTGTTTCAGGGTATTTTCTAATTGGTGCTTAAAGGTTTTTTATGTTTAATATTCCCATCTTGTTTAGGATCACGAGTCCCAAATGCCGTTTTTTCATTTATTCATTCCCATGTTTAGGCCAGTATCGCGACTGTCGAGATAAAAATACCTCAGAAATTTCATACGTCCTTGATTGGAGCCAAAGGCCGTTTGATCAAGTCAGTTATGGACGAATGCGGAGACGTGCACATCCATTTCCCTGCCGAAGGAGCCAGCAGTGATACTGTCACAATCAGAGGAGTGAAGGAGGACGTTGAGAAGGCGAAAGTTCAGCTATTGGAGATGGCAAGTGACAGTGAGAAGCAGTTCGCTGAAAGACAACTGAGCAGCTTCAATGCGGAGGTGCATGCCAAGCCTGAGTTTCATAGATACCTGATTGGACGTGGAGGAGCAAATATCGCAAAGGTAAGTTCGACGAGTGCCTTGTTAATTTGCGTTTTTTCCCTACAAATTTATATTTTCTATCATTTTTAAAGGTTGGTTTTGTTCAGATCCCATTTTTTTCAATGGACGTCTCTTTACGAATTCTTCAAATATAAGAGTTTTCGGCTATTTGCTGAATAAGTTCTTAGTAAGCCGAGTAAGAAGCAGAGCTCAGTTACCTAGCCTAGCCGTTCTTCTTCTCGCTATTGCCTTTGAAAAAATTTTCCTCTTTAATATTTTCATAGCCCCTGTCATCGGGTACCATTTTTGTGCAAAAATCTATGATTCCAACTTTCATCCAGCGCTCTTCAACATCCTCTCAGCCATTCTGTTCTGCACATAGGCAATTTAAAGCATCTATCTCTAGAAATAATATGCCCTTCCCTGTTGGAACTCAAGGGCTCGGCTTATTCATTTACCAAAAGCTCTGACATGATTTATGTCATATCTCATTAATGCTAGCTTTTAGTGTTACTTTGATAATTTTTCTAAAGCTGCAAGTTTCTCAGCTATTAGCATTTTTTGGGGCTAGAGTTCTGTTTATTTTCCCAAATGGTTTTATGATTGAACCTTTGCCCTTTCTCTGATATAGGGAATATGGTTCAATCTTTTTTGTTTCTTGGTGCAGTGTTATTTTCATTTGATTTCATTTTATCTTAATAAAGATTCGGGCCAACACCGGTGCAAGAATCTTGTTCCCCACTGCCAAGGACACTGATAAAGATTTGATCACAATTATTGGAAAGCAGGAGGCAGTTGAAGCTGCGAAGGAGGAGCTGTTGAAGAAGATCAAGGACTTGGTAAGTCGTCCCGGAGTTTGGTTGACGTCACAGTCTGGCGTTATTACTTTGTGTAGTGCTAAAATTTTAAACGGAAAATTAAGGAAGGTCGTGGCTTGTTTGACTTAAAATTGGGCAACTCACTTTCTCGCAGGTAGAGGAAATAACATCAATGTGGTTATGATTGGTTGTATTGAGATTTTAGGCCTTATTGGCGATTACAAAAAAAATTCGTGATTAACGAGAAGGACTAAAATGGGCGTGAATATTATTGTTATAAGAGCCTGGCCATGACGCAACAAGAAAATGTATGAAAATATCTGAACGTTAAGGAAGGATAAACTCTATCTGTTTTTAAAAATGCCTGTTATTCTGAAGTAAATGAGTCAAGAGTGGTTCTATTGTAACTGATTGTTCAATCCGTATGCAGGAAAACATTGTTGAAGATACAGTTGACATCATCCCAAAACACCACGCTTATTTCACTGTCAAACGAGCAGCAGTGTTGCGAGATATTGCGGAGGAATTTGGAGGCGTGTCAATCAGCATGCCAAGGGAGGCAAACTCCACCCGTGTGACTCTGAAGGGCGCTGCAGACTGTGTTGAGGGTGCAAAAAAGAAGATGAAAGAAATCGAGGAAGACCTTGAATCGATGGTTACCATTGAGTGTGAAATCGCTCAGAAACACCATCGTTCAGTTATGGGGCAACGGGGAAAGAATGTCCAGGATATTACTTCCAGAAACAACGTGCAAATAAAGTTCCCTGACCGTTCTTTGGCCAATGGTAACGCAGAGAATGGAGAGGCCAATGAAAATGGCGATGTCAGTCCACGCCCTATGGCTGATATCATATTAATTACTGGGAAGCAGGAAAATGCTGAAAAAGCCAAAGAGGAACTCTTGGTATGCTTGATGTTTAATCGTTTAATCGTAAACGGCCTTGGGGAGGTTTTTGCGAAACTTGCAAGTGAATAAGGAGGAAGGAGGAAGAGGGTTACACTAGTTTTAATCGTATTCGCTTCTCAATACTTGATTAAACTGCATTTTAAAATCCACGATTATGTCTACACGTCGCTCTAATAGGGTTATTTTTCAGTAAACAAGGAAGTTATTGTATGTTTATACTCAACGCTTGCAAACCAGTATCGGAATTAAGTTAAAACCTATAAAACACCAAATCTTTAGGATCAGAAATTTCCCCAGCAAATAGACTGGTAATTTCTAAATACTAACAATCGATTTGATTCTTTCTAGCAAAAGCATTTTAGATCAGATGTGAAATACAAGCCGTTGCTTACAGAATTCTCCATTTCTTGCAGGAATTCGTGCCAGTGTCTGAGACAATGAATATCCCGTTCGATTACCATCGTTACATTATTGGCAAGAGCGGTGGCGAAGTGCGTTCGTTGATGAATGAGTTTGCAGTCAATATTGCCATCCCACCAACAAAGGACCAATCGGATGAAGTTGTTGTTACAGGACCTCCGAAGCATGTTCAGGCCGCCTTGGAAGGACTGAAGAAAAAGGTCGAGTCGATTGAAGCAGAAATGGAAGATAAGGTCAATATTTTGTATCATGTAACTGCTACATTGTAAGGAACAAACAGTGATGCTTGGTAAATGACCGAGAATATAGGTATTATTGATAGTACAAATACCCGGGAACGCGGTGCATATTACGGATTTCCTTTTTTTTTGGGGGGGGGGGGGCTCACATGCAAAAGGCCAATTGTTTTTGAAAATTATAGGGGTTGGCCTTAAGCCCTCAGCCTCTCTAACCCCTGCTTTCCTTTTCCCTACCAATTACATTAGTCATTGGCTACTTTAATTTGGGCTGGTGTAGAAAATATGCCCTAGGAATAAGAATGTATTGCGTGATAAATTCCCCCAAAGTCAATTGAAAAAGCAGCATGGGATTTTTCTATGCGCTCTTTGGAAAAAAGAACTCGCTAGGCAATATCCCCGTGACTAGATCACAGTCCTTCAACTGCCACCAACTTCAACATTCCCTCATCTGTGTGTTGAAGAAGTTCTTTTTTCTTTTGTAGAAATTGAGAAGCTTTCAATTGAGCATCGAAGTGCCGGTGAAATATCATTCAAAGATTATTGGCCGTGGCGGAGGAGTAGTGAGAAAGCTGCGCACTGACTATGACGTGCAGATTCAAGTGCCTTCCGCAGATTCAGAGGGTAAAGCAGAGAACCCCACCGTCATTCTCACTGGATATGAAGCTAATTGTGCCAAAGCTAAGGCTGCTATTCTTGAAATGGTCAGCCAATTGGTAAGTTGAGATAACTTAAGGGTTTCCATTCAATTTTCTGTTTCACTTCGTCTGGACTTAGCATCATTAACCTAAAAACTACTGGAGGCAATAGACACAGGAAAGTTGAAGTCCCTGTATGGTAAAGAAAACAAGCTTTAGTTGTTTGACAAACATTTATGAGCTGGAAACTATATTTGAAAGTTATACCCGTAATTTGGACACTTTGAAAATAATGCTGTCATGTTTGATTTTGTTGGCCTTTTTGGACCGAAAAAGTCCGTTGAAGGACAATATCTGTTGCCGTGTGCACAACAAGATTTCTCACTTCAGCATTGAAAGTTACATACCCTTGCCACTACATCTGTGGTTTGTTTGAAATGTATTTCAAATGAAGATTGTTTGTTAAGATAACGTTGGTTGGAGGGAGTTAGTGGAAACCCATGAAATGATGAGTTGATATCCACAGACCTGTACTGATCTCTTTGATGATAAGATATCATGCACCACCAACTGATCATGGGTTTTTATCTGTAAATACTCTCATGCTTGGAAAATGATTTAACAGAGGCGTTGGTTTTTAAGGGACTATTGGGAATCGCTTCCTGAAGAGGATCTACATCGTGTATGATGTTGTTTAAAACCAAGAAAGATTTTAATAAGCA
This sequence comes from Rhopilema esculentum, assembly GCF_013076305.1. Next base: position 7,073,703 of record NW_027019541.1, on the reverse strand, counting down.
AATTCAGCCAACCCTCCCCCCTAATCATGGTTTTCTCTCGTGGCTTGTACGATATTTGTCTATACCTTGAGCATCTAGGGGCTGGGGGTGGAAATAGTGGTATTTTAGGCAGTGGCGGACACTTGGGGGGGCAAGGGGGGTGACCGCCCCCCAATACTTAAGAGGACAATGGTCTTCTGTTCTAAGACAATGGGAAATGTGACGTCATCTTATTAAAACAATAGGTTTCCCCCCCCCCAATATTTGATCAAGTGTCCGCCCCTGACTTGGGGAATAACTGAAAAAAGAAAACGCACAATACAAATTACTAATTGCTCCAAGAAATTTTTAGCAGAGATTGTACTTAATATCATATAGCTAGCTGTGCTAACCGGTGTAGCAGAAGTACTATGACCAGGCAATTTGTGATACGGCACTCTTACTAAAATTTTGTTTATTCTCTTAAAATTTTATTCCTGAATATATGCTCCGTGTTACACAAAGCATTTACCATTCAGGAACAAATGGTATCAATCGACATCAAGATTGACCACAGAGTTCACAACCGCATTATTGGGCAGAAGGGCAAGTCTGTTCGCAAGATCATGGATCAGTTTAATGTTGACATTCGCTTCCCACGTGACCCAAATGAAGATGTTGTTACAATCACAGGACCCGAAGACGCTGTCGACGATTGTGAAGAGCATTTGCTTATGCTTGAGGAAGAATACGTAAGTTGCATTTATACCATGTCTACCACCTTGGCAAAATAACTCTACTGGGAGCTGGAGAAGAGTGACCTTCCGCCTCTATTTTATCTCCCCTTATCTCTTGTCTCCTCGTCGCTCCTCTTGTCACCTCGTCTCTCTTTTGTCTGCTTTTCAAGCCTGTTGTCTCTCGTCCAATTTCCTCTTGTCTCCTGGTCCAACTCGTGTCTCCTTGTCTCTTCTTTTCTAGCCTATTCTCTATCATCCTCACATCTCTGGTCTCCCTGTCTCCCCTCTTGGCCTACCTCTTGTCTCCTCCTTTCTCCTCATGTCTTCGTTTCTAGCCTGTTGTCTCTCATACTCTCTCTTCTCTTCAATAAAAGGTGTCTTTGCTAGCGAAAGGTTTGATATTTATCTAGTAGCTGTATTAACATCGTTGTAAGACTTTCCTGTCTTTTTTACAGCTTGATGATGTGAGGGAGCGTTACGACAGCCGTAAAACTATCTCTGACTATTTCACCCAAAAGTCAAACCCGAATGATGATGACAGTAACAGCAAAGGCTTCGTGGTCCGTGATGCACCATGGCAACAAGGTGCTCCGAAAGGCGCTGGTAAGCAGGAAGTGCCGGATTCTTCCGACACCCAAGACTTCCCCTCTCTTGGTCTGGGTGCTCAAGCAACCAATGGGAAGCAAGGATCTGGTGCATGGGGGGCTTGGGGTCGTAGCTAATCTCCCAGTTCTAGATAACGTGGACTTGTCTAAAGACCAACAATGCAATTTAACTATTTTTGCGTCTTTGTAATTTTCATAATACATTTCTTGGCCAATGCTTTCAGTGTGATTTTTCACCTGAGATTTCCTACAATTTCGTTGTTTATTTTTGGGAAAACGCTGCATTCTGTTTCATTTCTGTTTCATTTCTGTTTCATGCACAAAAGCATTGGCCAAGAAACAGATTTATTAAACTGCCTATGCTTGCATAAGTGATCCTGTGATCAATCTTTGTATGGAATCAGCTCTACTTGTAAGACAGTCGTAATGTTCCTGCAGAGAGTTAGTTTTTGGGGCTATGCTAATGTCTTTGGAGTTCTTTTATCAAAGAGGTTTACGAGATTTATGAGCATAAATATTATTATTTTAATTAGAGTGCAGAAGTAGGAGATTTGAGAAAGAAAAATGAAATTTCAATTGAAATTTTAGCTGAATTTTCTCGTGTTATTCTTGAAACATTTCTGGTGACACGTGTATCATTTCATTTTCCAAGTGGGTATGCTTGCGGGTCACTTTCTCGCAATGTTTAGGTACATGGGCGTCACTTCATACTTTTTGTGGGGATGGGGGGGATGGGGGGGGGGTGGCTGCATATTCGCCCTGCAGAAAAAGTTTTGCCCTGGCAAAAGTTGGAAATGCTGGGAACTGGCTCTCAGTTATAATAATAATAATTCAATATATTTATGCAGGATAACCTTTTCAGTAAAAATGATACTGCTTATCAATAAGGGTCCTATGAAAATTAAAGTTTTTGAAGTAAAAGGATCAAAAGTTCAGGATTTTAAAAATAGTGAGTGTTTATTATCCGTTTAAAATTGACAAAGTACTTTTCATTTCTGATGTCACGTGGTAGGCTGTTATAAACTGACGCTTCTTGAAAAGCGAAAGTTGTTCTTCCCGCCTCACATCTCACTTTTGGTAATTCCCATAACACTAAAATACCGTAACACTAACACATAGAATACGGTAAGTTGTTCCCGCTTTGATCCTTGCTCAGTGTCTCCACAAGTTCACCGATGTGTTTGCCTAACCTTGGGGAGACGAGCAAGAGAATGTTTTTTAATGAGGTATCAAAGCTTCCCTCAATGCCATCAAAAATAATTATGGGGAAACTACCCTGCTGCATGCAAAATACAACAGGTGATTTTTATTCTCAAACATAATTATATTACCTCTACACTGTTTTTTATAAGAACAATTTTATAAAAACACGAGCTTCAAAATTAGTCAAAAGTTGAGAACAAAGTAAGAACAAGCTGAGGCTGAGGCTGAGCTACCGTGAAAAAAGTTTTTGAACAATGTTTCATCTCAAAAACGAGGATTTGTTTGCCATTTTGGGATGCTTTTTTCGGTGAATATTCAAACATGGCGGCAAATAAAGGTTTTCTCATGCACTCTGTTGACAAATGGACCTGGACACCTCCCCAGAGTGAAAAGCTAGCAATCGCACTGCTTATACCCTATAAATTTAAGAACAAAATAAGAACAGTTCAGCCTCAAATTTTCGAAAAGATTAAGAACAACAGCATTAAATTCAATTTAATGTTTCTTATAAAGAAGATTGAAATGGTAAATTTGTTCTTAAATTTATATGGTAAGTGTCGGTAAGGCAGTTCAACGCAACAAGAAGTTTCTATAATAAATATCACTTAGGACAATTGTTTTGTAGTGTCAATGGTACCTTTGATGTCTTAACGTTCGTATGCTTAATAATCCTTTGATTCGGGCGTATCATTGAGACGTTATTTAATTGTGCTATGTATATTTCATTTATAACATTGTACTTAATGAGGAGGAATACAATCGGGCAGCCTTCATGTATGAATTTCGTTCCAACAGCACTGGTCTTTTTAAAGATGTATATTGTAATTTCAAGGACAAAGGTACCTACAAAGGGAGTATATTTTTGGGGCAGATAAAAGAGCCAACATATTTTATATAATTTGAATTAAATCTCTTCGGAGAGACAAATTGTTTAGATATGAATAATGCAGAGATCTGGAGGCTTAATCACAATTGCCAGAACCTAAACTACAATTACGATTACTTTTGAAAAAACTTGCAAAATTCACGAGGAAACCTGTTTATTACTTTAAGCTTAATGAAAGGAAGAATAACTTTTTTAGATCTCGTTGCAAAAGCAAAACTGGCTAGGAGCCCGACGAACATCAGTGGTTTCATTTCTTCGCGCTGCCTTGGGTACAAAAATTATTTTTGCCGACGAAAAGGGCGTTTTCAAACTTTAAAGGTGTGGTCATTAGATAAATAATATATGCTGCTTTTATGCGTTTCTATATCAAAATTCATACTTAAGTACCATTCTTTGAAAGTTCGACTGCTACAGAAAAAAATTTCTTCTTTTGCCCGGCAAAATCCTTATAATGTGGTGGTACAGCGCCCCCGATACCCCCCTTTGGTGACGCCCCTGTTACAGGACTCATTTGAATGCACCCGACAAATTTTGGCCACGTAATAGTGACTTCATACCTAAACTTTTTGGAGACTAGCTAGTTGCATTAGCAAATTACCAAAAGTTCCTAAAGGTTGGCTGACCACATGCAGAAAGGCATACATAGCTTCATTGATGAACAAAATGTCAGTTTGCAAAATATTCATTAGATCTTGAAGGCTCTTTTCCCGACGTATTTCGATGGCCATCTAAATTTCCAGTTGTTGGACTATGCAATATTCCCCTTGTTACGTATCCAATCGGCAACGGAAGACTGACTCTCAACGTTTTCTCAATTATTAACGCGCCGCAGAGCCTCTCATTACTCTAAACGGTCAATTGTTGGGGCATGGTGACAGCATCTCAATCATAATTTGTTTCCACATCGCTGTCATTGCATGTAAAAATATTGCTGTTTAAGTGGCTAGAATTTTACTTCTCCTTCGCTATTTTCTAGGGCCCTCTTCTTTATCTTTTTACCAGTACTTAGATTTAAATAGAAAATGCTGTTTGGTCTTTTATGTTTGTTTGGTCATACGTTTTGTTTGGATAATCCCCCCGAAATGCCTAAAATCCTATTGCTCTAAAAATTTCGTATGATATCTGAAATTAAAGAAATACAAAACCTCATGATTTGTCTAAAATAAATGCATGCCCTCGTGGCCCTAATAAAGTATTGCCCAACCAATAGAAACTGTTATATATTGATGCAAATCTTTGCCAAATGATCACAATCATCGTGATCACAAACAGATTCAAGCCACTCAGATATAACGATGTTTAGCTGCAATACCAAATACGTTTAACTGAACAAAATTGCTGAGAATGATGTTAAGTGATAAAACATGTGAAGATAAAAAGGTGTCTATCTAAAGCGTAGTCTATCTAAGTCTATCGAAAGCATATCTAAAGCGTCTAAGCGTAGTCTTTGCAGACAAATACAGCTTTTACTGGTCATCCGTAATGTGAGCCACCTCCAGCTCTCACTGCGGCGTAGTAGACACTTGCGTACTTCACGCAGTCGACGTACGTCAGCTTCCCTGCAATGCTACGCGCACGTTGCTTGCATTTTCTCAGCATATTGCGGTAAAATATCTTGTCACATCCTAGCCTTGAAGATCGTTTCTGAAAAATAGAAGGAAGATTATTATTGGCGTTAAGCGGGCCAATAGGCATCGTTGCCAGGGTTGGCCGGCAAACATGACCTTCTTCAAAATTAGGTTCTAAAGAAACAATGAATTTCTAAATTCCAAAGGAAATTCGTATTCATAGGTCCTGTTAACACGAAGTTTCTTTTTTGCTTTCTTAGAAAAACGCATTCTTTTTCAAAAAACTGTTATGAAAAAGTCATGATTTCACACTCTTTTCTATAAGAACACGAGCCTCAAAATTGGTCAAAAGTTAAGAACAAATTAAGAACAAACTGAGGCTGAGCTACTGCAAAATGCAATTTTGAACCACGTTTCATCTCAAAAACAAGGATTTTTAGCCATGTGTGGGTGCTTTTTCGGTGAATATTCAAACTTTGTTGGGAAATGAGGCCTCACCACCTCCCCAGAGCGAAAACGCTAGCAATCGCATTGCTTACACCCTAATAATTTAAGAACAAATTAAGAACAACCCAGCCTCGGATTTTCGAAAAAATTAAGAACAATCAGCCTGAACTTAAATTTACTGGTTCTTACAAAAAAAGAGTGTATTTTCATTTTTGTTATTCTTCCGAGGGCCACATGTATCACTGCCCCTTTCTTGCAGCATCCTCTAAACGATGCTAGCAAATTGACGGTTATAGAATACACATAGAAAATATATGTGGTCACAACGGCTATGGGGGTTTGGGGGTTTGGGGGTTTGGAGTCGTGGCCTTCCTAATAACCTATAAAGTAAAGTGTATATTAAACTTTTTTTAAACAAACCTATAATGTAAAGTGTAAACAATTTTTTTAAATAAATATTTAAAGTGTACTGCTTACGTAGTGGTAGCAGTAATCGTGTTGATTGCAAGCAGGGGTGAAAGCTCTCTTGTATGGGAATGGCAGTCCGTAAGGTATGCTACAGCCGTTTGGTCGGAATTCTCCAGCTGCAATGTGAATCAAACAATCAAGGGCTATGAAAAGAATAAGAGAGGCAATCTCTGCCTAAAGTCTTGGAACACTTATGTCAGTTTTCAAAAGCAAAATCAGTCATTCCCCCCTTCTTCTAGGAGAGATGCTGGTTTATTATAAAAGTAGGAGATAAAGAAGTACATTTTTTCTTGCGACCTATATAATATTTTTGAAAATTATCAACATTGTTCTAGGGGGAAAGGGGTGGAAGGAGTTGTATTGGCAAACATAACGCAAATTGCTTGGTGTTCCAAGTAATTTTGGCAGGCATTGTAACTAAAATGGGCCTTGATTCGCCTATTTTAGGCAAAGGGGCATAAAGATACGATAAAAGTATATTTCTGGTTTATGTAGAATCATTTGGATGCTCGGAAAATTCATGTACTTTCTGGTGCCACTTTCTGTTGCACCGTACCTGCTGCATTGATAACATTTCACTGCTCATATCCTATTAACCCCGCTTATATCCGGATATAGGCGCAGTGCCCTTATAAGTGGATCTGAATCTTACGGTTTTTGCGAGAAAAAAGAAAGACAAAAATTAGCGACATGGCTATCTATTTTCTATTTCCCAACGTCTACACGCTTCCTCGATTATTTTTCTTCCATTATCAAAAATTTACATGATGGAGAAGGCAACCTTAATGACGAACAGCTGAATGGAGAACTAATAGTTATGATAATCATTCGGACGCTGAGAAAGATGACATTAAATAACTGTTAAAATATCCAGTTTCTACTGTTGAAACATTACTTCTGCATTGTCATTCCATAGGCGGATGTGCCTGTATCTGAATCGTTTTTAGTACTCTGCAAAAAGGCAAATCGTGAAATTCCGTTTATAAGGGCATGCGCTTTCAACAGCGTATTCATCTTCGGGTGTGAAATTATCACTGTGATTGAAAAATTACTTCTGCTTTGGCTGAATCTATCTTTTGTTTTGAATTCGTTTTTACTCCTAGCAGACCAGAGTTTAACCCGTTTACAAAAAGATAACAGCAAAGGATCCAACTTCACTTACTGCGTCTGCGAATTGTTCGGCGTCTGCGAACTGCTCGGCGTCTTCGGACTGCTCGGCGTCTTCGGACTGCTCGGCGTCTTCGGACTGCTCGGCGTCTTCGGACTGCTCGGCGTCTTCGGACTGCTCGGCGTCTTCGGACTGCTCGGCGTCTTCGGACTGCTCGGCGTCTTCGGACTGCTCGGCGTCTTCGGACTGCTCGGCGTCTTCGGACTGCTCGGCGTCTTCGGACTGCTCGGCGTCTTCGGACTGCTCGCCGTCTACGGACTGCTCGGCGTCTTCGAACTGCTCGCCGTCTACGGACTGATCGACGTCTGCGGACTGATCGGCGTCTGCGAACTGATCTACGTCTGCGGACTGATCGGCGCGTACGAACTGATCGGCGCCTTCTAGTAGACCATCGTGGAGCATTTTCTGCCGATGCTACGGTGTCCTGTTCTTCGGCCACAGGGCTGCCGTCCGAATCTTCTCTGCTGGTCATCTCGGTATGTTCAGAATCTTCATCAAGGTCTTTCAGATCATCATTTCCAGCAGTTTGAGATTCCTCCGCAGCATTTGAATCCTTAGCACCATCGCATTTCCTGAAGGCATCATTAACATCGCTTGAAGGATCCAACAATGTACGCTGCAAAGAGCATAGCTTTATCAGTTAAATTTCAACCTTTGGTTGCTAATTAATCCATTCAAAAAACGATAGGTAATTATCAGTATAACCTTTCTGAAAACACCCTTTTGTAGCTCTGTAAATAAATCTACAATTAAATTATATTTAATACCCTATTACCCGGCATATAAGCCTCGAAGGATAAACTATGTCTAATTTTGGACGGGGACGTGCCATTTTGGTTAAAATTTTGGACCCATAATTCCGCAAATGTCTGAAAAAATGTGACCCATAATCCCGCAAACATGATGAAAAACATACCCATTATTCTGCAGAGCAAATAACATTTTTAAAGCACATAAAAAATCATTAACCAGATTTTGCATGTCCTATGCCCCAAAATCTCAATATTGCACACATTTCATACTTTTATTTTTAACTGGACATTAATTTTGTTAATGCTTAATCTCCCTCCTAATAATTTTGCAATATTTCCCCAAAATGGTACCCATAGTTCTGCACATATTTCAAAAACTGATACCGATAATTCCGCATATATTTCAAAAACTGATGTACCGATAATTCTGCACTTTTCAGAAAAAGGTACCCCTAAATAATAGTACGTCCCCGTACCTTCAAACATGTTAAGGTGCCCTCCCCCCCCCGAGATATAAGCCCAACCTGTATAAAAGCACATGGGCTTGTACCCGGATAGGCTCGATGAGGCTGTAAGTGAGAGACTTCTCATTTCAGGATGAGCTTGTAAATGATACTTCAGAATAAAGGAAACTTCATAGAAAGTCATATATTTTCTTCTTTTTCGACAAAATCCTTGACAATATTCTGCTTTTTTAAGATGTGTTTTTGGTCCTTTAAGAACATATATGCATAGGACCTCTTAACCATTTCTCCTGTTGTTGTCTCTTTAGCCTCATACAAAAGCTTTTCTTTTTCCTAGGGAGTTCGATGCCAAACATCACAATTCATAGGCCTATACAAGGGCACGCTTTTCAAATTGCAAAATTCAAATCGTAAAGAATTTGCATATAGGCCCATAGGCTTCAATGCGGGATAACAGGGCCCAGGCTGGCAAAAGTAGGGGCCAAGGCTTCTTTCCCTTTTCACTGTGCATAGCTTTAAAATTACTTGCTTTGTAAAAAAGGGTCATGGCCACCCCGGTTCCCCAGTGCCGTGGGCCCTGGGATAATAGAGTACAATTACAATACACTCTTTTTTTATAGGAACCAGTAAATTTAATTTCAGGCTGACTGTTCTTAATTTTTTCGAAAATCTGAGGCTGGATTGTTCTTAATTTGTTCTTGAATTAAGAGGGTGTAAGCAGTCCTATTGCTAGCTTTTTCGCTCTAAGAAGGTGTTCAGGCCTCGTTTACCAACAAAGTGAGTGAGACAGCCTTAATTTGCTGACAAATTTGAATATTTACCGAAAAAGCACCCACACATCGCTAAAATCCTCGATTTTGAGAAAAACGTTGTTCAAAATTGCATTTTGCAAAAGCTCAGCCTCAGCTTGTTCTTAATTTGTTCTTAATTTTTGACCAGTTTTGAGGTTCGTGTTCTTTTAAAATTGTTCTTATAAAAAAGAGTGTAAAACAATTTCTCATAGATATTACTGACGTGTTAATCTTTGGAATTTACACGACGAGGGGCAGAAAGACTTCTAGGGAGACCTATTTCTCAAAAAAAAGTGTTGCAAATTTCAAGACACCTCTATGAAAACTAAATTCGGTGCCTTATTTGAACCACATTGCACCATAATTAACCACAGACTTCTTAAGGTATTTAATAATTCAAAAAACATAGTGGGATAAAATAGCAAGTTTTTAGCATAATCTGAATTATTTGAAGGTTCTGGCAATATTTATTTAAAATTTACCTGGGATTTACATCCAACAACTTTGGCGTCAGAAACGGCATTCACAATGAAGTTACCTTTCAACCTAGCCTGCATCACAGACTACTTACCTTCAAACAATGAGATTACCTTCCAACCCTGCTGTTAACAATATGGCTATGTTAGGGCTACGTTTAAGTCTGGTGCTACTTCATACCTGTATGCAGTCGGTGTCTACATCACTTTCCATTTCGTTGTCTGCATCACTCGCAAACGCCAGCAAAGCAAGACCAGCAACTAAAGCAAAAAACAATTTACATTTCGTCATCATATGGTTAGCATCCCGAAGGCACGCCAGTGTCATTTGTATTAGTTAGCATAGAGGCCAGTGATTTTGCATCTCGCTATCTACAGATCTTCAATAAAAAAGAACCTCCGATTTGAAATCGTCCTTTGAAATAAATCAAAACTGAATACTTTAATTATTTTACCGCAGCAGTAAATCTAGTGTAATGTCTAGAAAAAGATGTCCGTCGCTTTGTCTCAAAACAATGGATTTTTTGGTAGAGACAAAGCTAAAGATGTCAACTCCATTCTAGCATATAGGAAGAAAATTGACAACGCCAAGAGATTCGTATGGAATTCAATTCAACAAAGCCATTTACTTACAAACCAACAGCGTTCGTAGGGTTCTCATCGTGCCTTTTAATGCTCAACTCTAGTTGATCTGCTTTGTGACCCTCCTCTCAAGCAGACGTGCGTATCTTCCTACCTTCAAGCGGAACTATGAGGTGAGGTGTGTCGCTTCTCTCTTTATGCAATGGGATGACTGCCAAACAAATACCTTCTGTCAAAGAAACACTTACCGTCATTATGATGCATGTCAACATCGTTTCAGACGTGTTTCATACTGGCTGGCATCATCAGTTGAGAAAACAGCAGGATCTAATCAACAATAAAACAAGTGAGAAAATATGACAGCATATTTCAAGAAATGCTCAAACTCAAACTCAAAACTCAAACTCTGAATCTTTATCAGCAAAAACAAAATGTTAACTACAATATACCAAGAATTGAAAGTTAGAATACAAAAGTTAGCATTTTCAAAAATTTAGTTAATTAAGTACATCAGATAAGTTGGTTTTGTTATGCTAAAGGACACATGAGAAAAACTCGCGAAGAGCTATCGAGTCATATTTATTCTATCGAGTCATAGTCTAGTGACGTATTTAAACTCAAGATTATAATTTCCATTTCAGTTTGAAGTAGTCTATAACAGTAAGAGTAAAAATTAAGGATGTAAGAGTATAGAAAAAAAATATATATGTATATATATATATAAAGGCTTAACTCACAACAGAGCTTGATGATGCGGCGGGGGCAGGAAGGAGCTGCAGAAAGGGCACATTGGGGTCGTCATTCAGCCTGGTTCTAGGTATATATTCCTTCAGCAACAGTCTGCATTATTGGAGAGGGTTAAAATGAGTTTAGAGAAACCTTTTTAAAAGCAATTGAACTGAAACAGAAGGAGGACGCAAACGGCGATAATAATCAAGCTGATGACAATCTGATGGCTTCTAAAGCTCAGCCCCGGCAGGAATACGGTCCAAATCAAATATCGGCATTTGACAAAGCATTGCAGCCAGTCTGGAGTCATATTGAGCTGATGAAGGCTGAGATAAATCAACTAAAATTGTCCAAGGACGGAACAACCCTTGATGGTTTTCAAAATATCGAAAGAGAAAATCTAAGACTTCGGAAAGAAAACAGTATCTTATTAGCTGAAATCGAAGCCCTAAAAAAGGAAATTGTTGACCAAAAGAAATACAAACATGATAATGCGTAAATTCTGTAGCAAACTGTTAGCTATAAGACAAACCAATACAGTCATCAATCTCAAAACTAGCTTTTTCAAAACACCCACCAACCGTCCTTTAAACCAGGAGGCAACACACACGTTTACACATCCAAACAAATCTGATACCTTACAATTCATTTCTGAAGATGTGCCCTATAATTCTCTTCCCGCTTTTATACCCTCCGTACAAAATGTTCCAAACAACGCCACTTTGCCATCACATAAACCACGTAGCACCATAATCCAACCAAATAAAGTTATCCATCAAGCGAAACCTACTGATAAATCAGCTATGTCCAGAAGACCACAACGATCATCATTTCAGAACGACAATTTTCACTTACTCATAATTACCAACCTCCATCAGATAAGAAACCTTACATTGCTATCATTGGCGACTCTATAATCAAGAATATTCTCCCTCACAAACTTTCAAAAAATATGCAAGCATGGGTCAACAAAATCAGCATCGGTGGTATGAAGGCTATGGAACTGGAACACTATATCGAACCTATCATCTCAAAAAAGCCAGACTTTATCATTCTACATTGCGGCATAAATGACGTCATGAACACCTCCAGCAGTCCGCGACAAATAGACGAGGAATTGAAAGAACATGGGCTCCGACGCAGGTTGGAAAGTGGAGGGGCCAAGAGAAAATATTACAATCTTAACAAAAGTTTTTAAAAAAAGCTCTATTGTTTTGCAAAAAAGTGAGGGGGCCATGGCCCCCCGGCCCCCCTTCGTCGGAGGCCCTGAAGAAATGGCAACGAGCATCAGGAGACGTAAACAAACATGCAGTATCTTCATTTCGGGAATCATTCGTCAAGCTAAGTATAGCAATTCTGATGTCAATGTCCAACAGCTGAATAATATCTTGTATGACATTTGTGAAAAAAACAACTTTCATTTTATTGATAACAGTAATATAACTGTGTATGACAAGTGCAACAGTGGTCTGCACTTAAACAAATGAGGTAGCGCAAAACTCGCTTGTAATTTCAGGGATTGCATTAAGGCCTGTCGTTCTGCATGACTCAATAAGAATAAGTTGCTTTCTTTCTTACACTTCAAATAATATAACTGAATCGGCATCAAATTACAAAGAATTAAAACAGGTTCGGCTTAAATACCCAAAAAACCCTATTCTTGCTCATCTAAACATTAACAGTATCAGAAACAAGTTAGTGAAACCAAAATTGATGATTCTTTTTCAATTGAACAATTTTTTATTCCTGGATATAAAATTCCATATCGTGCTGATAGAAATATATACGGGGGTTGTCAAACTACAAATTCAATCAAAGATCTTTGATTCAATCCATAAAGATCTGACTGAGAATTCAACAATAACTGAAATAATAAAATACTTTAAAGAGTATCAAGCATAAAAGCAATCAACAACTTCCTAACAAATACTCTAAGGTCCTTAATAGAAGGGGGGGACGCTTATTAATTTTTTGATTTTTTTCTGAACCCCCCGGAGCTTATTTGGATCCCCCGTTTATTAATTTTTATATGCAGTCATTCATATCCCTTATTTCATTTGTCCTTTAATCATTTGTCCTTTAAAGTGTGAAATTTCTGCAAAGTTTCTCTTAAATGAAGAAGTTCCATTGTACAAATGTTTTAACATAAAAAAGTAGTGACATCCTAAAAAGATTTACATAGGCCTGACTGATGTACACAATGATAATTAGCCTGCTCATTTTAGTAATACAACAATATATTATTACATGGTGATAATTGTCATTTTGCTATCGATTGTATTCAGAAGAAAATCTCCTTTAACCCCTAAAAAGAATCATCACGTGATTTTTCAGATTTTTCACATTTCCGACCCCCCACTTACTAGGACCCCCCGCTTATTTATTTTTTGAAAAGTTTCTGACTCCCCCCAACTATCAAGACCCCCCTTCTATTAAGGACCTTAGAGTAACTCAACCTTAAGCTTTAAAGCGATCACCAAAGAAGCCTAAGACAAATAGTTGTGAAGCTGAATCACAAAAAGGCACACGGGAACGACATGATCAATGCAAAATTCCTAAAGATCTCAGTTCAGGGGCGGATCCAGACAAAAATTTGACTTTCTCAAAACCCATTATGACCGACCGACCACGCCCATTTCCCGGAAACGCCCAAGAAATTGTTTTCTGTCTTTTATGGATGCAATGATTAAAATTATTGAAATTTTAAGAGGAGAAATAGAAACAAACAATAAGAAGTGGCAGACACCCAGGGGAGATGAAGGGAGGTAGTTGTTCCCCAACATTTTGGGAAGACAGAGGTCTTTTATTCTAAAAAGAATGGACAAATGTGATGTCATCTTATCAAAAAAATAGGCTTGCCCCCTCATATTATTGCCCAAAAAACAACAATGATGCAACATTAAAGAATTACTTAATAAGCATAGCAACACTAGTAATTGAAAATTGGGTAATGCAGGGAAAAATAACACAAAGATCAAGACAAAATGTGTGTGGCAAATTGTGCTTGGTTTTCTAATGGTTTAACATGTGGAATTTTATAGAAAGAAGTGTAGTTTTGTGGACATCCAAATGATTGATAAAAATTTAAGGGCACAAGACTCATCATAGAAGAGAATTATTAACGAAAGTTGACCAATGAAATTACTAAAAATGCAGGCACTTTCAGAGTATACAAGCCATAGAAACTTGGACAAAGAAATGGGCAAAAACCTTTTCTAGCAACAAAAGTAGACTGCTAAGGCTAGTCAACTTCTTTCTGGATGCTAACTCTCTTAAATGCATCATATCTTTTGGCATATGATAATTGCACTGCTTTAGAGTAAATTATTTCTGCATCAAAGTCAAAGTCTGTATATCTGTTTCAGATTTGTTGTTCATCATTTGGAAATACATGGAAGAAAAATTACTTTGGGATGACTGTCTATTTAGAAGATCCATCAAATTTAAATTTGAATCTTCTGAGACCTGACACTTTATACTAAACTTCCCTTTGCTTAGCTTTCAGATGCACTTTCTTTTGTCAAAGATAATGATAATTTTTTGCCTTCATAATATTTCCTTCCACAGGAATGTTAACCAAAATTAGCTTTTTATCCAAACCACAATTCCATCAAAACTTAGTCTGGTAATAGGCTTGCTAAAATAAGCAAACAAATGCATTTCTCATCATTTTTCTTGTTGAAAGACTACTCCATTACTCCAACTCCTGCCATACTAGATTACATCATACCAAATACTGCATTTTAACATGCATTAAAAACAGATTCTATCTGCCTTTACTGTGTGTACTAACTTAATGTAAAACATACTTTATTGGACAGCATTTCCAGTTCCTAGTACCACCTTGCTCAAATAAATATATCTCAAGATTTTGACTTCTGTGTTGCATTCTCAATAAACCTTGTTCGTTATTGGCTTAGTATCAATAAAACAGAAAAGGAGATGCATCTCCAAAACAAGAGTGCAGTGTATGACAATAGGCCCATGTAGCTCATATGATTAACCACATAAAATTTCCAAAGATGCAACATGTCAAATGGTTTCAAAATAGAACACAACAGCCCACCATAGCATAAAACTTTTCACCAAAGGCTGTGACAACAAATCCTATTCTGCTTGGTAACAATATCAGTAACAAGACTGTAAGAAAGTAATGACTTCTCTAACTGTTAAAATCTCTCTTAACTTTTTTACAGCTAGTTCTTTAAATTAAATTACAGCAAAAGTGAAAATCAACTTGCAAATAAATAACATGTTATTTTAAAACAAATTAAATAGCTATTCAAACAAACTAAAATGTATCCATAAACATTATATTACAAAGATAGGCAACCATTTAATCATTGAATGAATATTCTAGTTCTAGTTAAATTCAGAACAGTGTAATTTTTGTGAATTCTACATTTAAATCACATTACACAAAAACAGAAAGACAATGGTAAGGTATCGGTGTTAAATTAAGTATTTTACCAGCATCCAGAGGGGCCAGTCTGCAAACAAAACAAACTTTTTGCAGAATTTACCACCTGAGCCTCTAGGCCCAGTAGCAGCAGCACAAAATGAACCCCTATATAAAATTTATCAGCAGTACCTCAAAGTCTGACCCTCTCTCGTTCAACAAGGTTCAGCCATCAAAATGAAAGAATTATTTTGCCACAATAAATGTCGAAGGTTGTGTGTTACGATCTGGTTCTGGCGCCTGCCCTCCCGGCAGACTTGTAAGTAACCATTCCCTAGTCAGCGAAAAAAAATACTCCTCGATGGTATCCAAAGCACAATCGGTCAATAACTGTTTCAATTCTTCCAATACATCCATACTTGCAATGGGTTCTTGTGAAATTATTCTCTAATCAAGCACAAACACATATCATTACCAAGCACTGCCACTGCCACAGCCACTGTAGTCTGGAGTGGAGTGTGGATTCTTGATCACGTGAAGTTGGTGTTCCCTGTCAAATTTGGCTACTTTGTGGACCAGCCCACTAACTTCTCAAGATTCTCAAACTGCGACGTAGGCAAGACCTCATAAAATATATGTTAAACATATGCCAGATATACCCTATTAAAAGTGAATGGGTTTAATACGTCATTCTGGCGAATTTTCCTCTCGTTAAAATCTTTCAGGTCGACCTCTTCTAAGTGACAAAAATGAATTGAAATTCTCTGCGTGCGCATGCAGAAACTGCGTGCAACTTTCTAAAAATGCGAAGGAACTTCTCAAAATGCATGGCAACAGTCGATAAACTTTCTAAAAATCATGCCTAGATACAGGACGCGGCGCAGCCTCTTACTACTCTCCTGGGTACTAGGTTCAATGAAGGAGAATTTGGTTTTTCATCGGAGAAGATATAAAAATGTTTCGCAAAGGCAAAACGGAGTAAAATATAGCAAATACGACGATTATGTAGAAATAAATACCTAAAATACATAATAGAAAGATGTATGCTTATCTTGAATCTTAAATCTGAGCTCATTCATTACTTTTAGCATTTTATTTAGAATAATCAAACTGGGAAAATCTGACATTCTAAATTGAGAATGTTGAGAATGTCTCGATCCGCCCCTGTCTCAGTTGATATCATCCTACAACCCCTCCTGAACATCATAAATAAATGCATTCATTATTCAAGAAACTTTTTCAAACTTTTCAAACAAAGGTTATATTCTCACCTGTCTATAAGAAAAAGATTCTTTCAATAAGGAAAATTATCGACCAATAAGTCTACTAACGACATTTTCAAAGGTATTTGAAAAAGCAATAGAGCTACAACTGTCTCCATTTCTTGAAGAAAAATTTTTGAAATTCCTATGCGCATATAGAAAACCGTTTTCTCTCCAGCACACTCTTTAGACTTATTGAAGACTGGAAAACAGAACTGGAAAGGAACAAACATATTGGCGCTGTCCTTATGGATTTGTCAAAAGCCTTTGACTGTCTACCAAAAAATCCTACTTTTAGCAAAACTACATGCCTATGGTGTACATAGAAATTCTCTTTTACTTATACAATACTACCCGTCTAATAGCAAGCAAAGAGTCAAAGTGAAAGTATAGGAACGCTATTATTTAGCAAGAATTGCAATGGTTCCTATCATATCCTATGACTTTCCATCGTTGATGTTTGCTTCGATATCTTATTTAACGTGCAGAGAACACGGAGCCAGTGAGAGAGTGTATTGCTGTATAAAGGCCGGGTTACACGATCACTTTTTACCATCACTTTTTTCGATATTGGACCAACATGCTGAAAAGTGATCGTGTAACATGCTAAAATTTTCCATTTTCGCTGCAGAATTTAATGCGCTTATCTGCTGTTAATCCTTTATCATTGGAAATTTTACTCTGAACGAAAGCAGAGTAAAATCGAGTTCATCACTTTTTTTCAAAGGCGCCGA
>NW_027019541.1:7025009-7056374 GCF_013076305.1 Rhopilema esculentum | reverse complement strand
TTCACTTACTGCGTCTGCGAATTGTTCGGCGTCTGCGAACTGCTCGGCGTCTTCGGACTGCTCGGCGTCTTCGGACTGCTCGGCGTCTTCGGACTGCTCGGCGTCTTCGGACTGCTCGGCGTCTTCGGACTGCTCGGCGTCTTCGGACTGCTCGCCGTCTACGGACTGCTCGGCGTCTTCGAACTGCTCGCCGTCTACGGACTGATCGACGTCTGCGGACTGATCGGCGTCTGCGAACTGATCTACGTCTGCGGACTGATCGGCGCGTACGAACTGATCGGCGCCTTCTAGTAGACCATCGTGGAGCATTTTCTGCCGATGCTACGGTGTCCTGTTCTTCGGCCACAGGGCTGCCGTCCGAATCTTCTCTGCTGGTCATCTCGGTATGTTCAGAATCTTCATCAAGGTCTTTCAGATCATCATTTCCAGCAGTTTGAGATTCCTCCGCAGCATTTGAATCCTTAGCACCATCGCATTTCCTGAAGGCATCATTAACATCGCTTGAAGGATCCAACAATGTACGCTGCAAAGAGCATAGCTTTATCAGTTAAATTTCAACCTTTGGTTGCTAATTAATCCATTCAAAAAACGATAGGTAATTATCAGTATAACCTTTCTGAAAACACCCTTTTGTAGCTCTGTAAATAAATCTACAATTAAATTATATTTAATACCCTATTACCCGGCATATAAGCCTCGAAGGATAAACTATGTCTAATTTTGGACGGGGACGTGCCATTTTGGTTAAAATTTTGGACCCATAATTCCGCAAATGTCTGAAAAAATGTGACCCATAATCCCGCAAACATGATGAAAAACATACCCATTATTCTGCAGAGCAAATAACATTTTTAAAGCACATAAAAAATCATTAACCAGATTTTGCATGTCCTATGCCCCAAAATCTCAATATTGCACACATTTCATACTTTTATTTTTAACTGGACATTAATTTTGTTAATGCTTAATCTCCCTCCTAATAATTTTGCAATATTTCCCCAAAATGGTACCCATAGTTCTGCACATATTTCAAAAACTGATACCGATAATTCCGCATATATTTCAAAAACTGATGTACCGATAATTCTGCACTTTTCAGAAAAAGGTACCCCTAAATAATAGTACGTCCCCGTACCTTCAAACATGTTAAGGTGCCCTCCCCCCCCCCGAGATATAAGCCCAACCTGTATAAAAGCACATGGGCTTGTACCCGGATAGGCTCGATGAGGCTGTAAGTGAGAGACTTCTCATTTCAGGATGAGCTTGTAAATGATACTTCAGAATAAAGGAAACTTCATAGAAAGTCATATATTTTCTTCTTTTTCGACAAAATCCTTGACAATATTCTGCTTTTTTAAGATGTGTTTTTGGTCCTTTAAGAACATATATGCATAGGACCTCTTAACCATTTCTCCTGTTGTTGTCTCTTTAGCCTCATACAAAAGCTTTTCTTTTTCCTAGGGAGTTCGATGCCAAACATCACAATTCATAGGCCTATACAAGGGCACGCTTTTCAAATTGCAAAATTCAAATCGTAAAGAATTTGCATATAGGCCCATAGGCTTCAATGCGGGATAACAGGGCCCAGGCTGGCAAAAGTAGGGGCCAAGGCTTCTTTCCCTTTTCACTGTGCATAGCTTTAAAATTACTTGCTTTGTAAAAAAGGGTCATGGCCACCCCGGTTCCCCAGTGCCGTGGGCCCTGGGATAATAGAGTACAATTACAATACACTCTTTTTTTATAGGAACCAGTAAATTTAATTTCAGGCTGACTGTTCTTAATTTTTTCGAAAATCTGAGGCTGGATTGTTCTTAATTTGTTCTTGAATTAAGAGGGTGTAAGCAGTCCTATTGCTAGCTTTTTCGCTCTAAGAAGGTGTTCATGCCTCGTTTACCAACAAAGTGAGTGAGACAGCCTTAATTTGCTGACAAATTTGAATATTTACCGAAAAAGCACCCACACATCGCTAAAAATCCTCGATTTTGAGAGAAACGTTGTTCAAAATTGCATTTTGCAGAAGCTCAGCCTCAGCTTGTTCTTAATTTGTTCTTAACTTTTGACCAGTTTTGAGGCTCCTGTTCTTATAAAATTGTTCTTAAGAGTGTAAAACAATTTCTCATAGATATTACTGACGTGTTAATCTTTGGAATTTACACGACGAGGGGCAGAAAGACTTCTAGGGAGACCTATTTCTAAAAAAAAGTGTTGCAAATTTCAAGACACCTCTATGAAAACTAAATTCGGTGCCTTATTTGAACCACATTGCACCATAATTAACCACAGACTTCTTAAGGTATTTAATAATTCAAAAAACATAGTGGGATAAAATAGCAAGTTTTTAGCATAATCTGAATTATTTGAAGGTTCTGGCAATATTTATTTAAAATTTACCTGGCATTTACATCCAACAACTTTGGCGTCAGAAACGGCATTCACAATGAAGTTACCTTCCAACCTAGCCTGCATCACAGACCACTTACCGTCCAACAATGAGACTACCTTCCAACCCTGCTGTTAACAATGTGGCTATATTAGGGCTACGTTTAAGTCTGATGCTACTTCATACCTGTATGCAGTCGGTGTCTACATCACTTTCCATTTCGTTGTCTGCCGCATCACTCGCAAACGCCAGCAAAGCAAGACCAGCAACTAAAGCAAAAAACAATTTAAATTTCGTCATCATATGGTTTACATCCCGAAGGCACGCCAATGTCATTTGTACTAGTTAGCATAGAGGCCAGTGATTTTGCATCTCGCATTCTACAGATCTTTAATAAAAAAGAACCTCCGATTTGAAATCGTCCTTTGAAATAAATCAAAGCTGAATACTTTAATTATTTTCACCGAAGCAGTAAATCTAGTGTAATGTATAGAAAAAGATTTCTCATGTCCGTCGCTTTGTCTCAAAACAATGGATTTTTTGGTAGAGACAAAGCTAAAGATGTCAACTCCATTCTAGCATATAGGAAGAAAATTGACAACGCGAAGAGATTCGTATGGAATTCAATTCAACAAAGCCATTTACTTACAAACCAACAGCGTTCGTAGGGTTCTCATCGTGCCTTTTAATGCTCAACTCTGGTTGATCTGCTTTGTGAACCTCCTTTCAAACAGACGTGCGTATCTTCCTACCTTCAAGCGGAACTATGAGGTGAGGTGTGTCGCTTCTTTTTTTATGCAATGGGATGACTGCCAAACAAATACCTTCTGTCAAAGAAACACTTACCGTCATTATGATGCATGTCAACATCGTTTCAGACGTGTTTCATACGGCTGGCATCATCAGTCGATAAAACAGCAGGATCTAATCAACAATAAAGCAAG
This sequence comes from Rhopilema esculentum, assembly GCF_013076305.1. Next base: position 7,053,050 of record NW_027019541.1, on the reverse strand, counting down.
TGAGAAAATATGACAGCATATTTCAAGAAATGCTTGAACTCAAACTCAAAACTCAAACTCTAAATCTTTATCAGCAAAAACAAAATGTTAACTACAATATACCAAGAATTGAAAGTTAGAATACAAAAGTTAGCATTTTCAAAAATTTAGTTAATTAAGTACATCAGATAAATTGGTTTTGTTATGCTGAAAGACACATGAGAAAAACTCGCGAGGAGCTATCGAGTCATATGTCCTAGTGACGTATTTAAACTCAAGATTATAATTTCCATTTCAGTTTGAAGTAGTGTATAACAGTAAGAGTAAAAATTAAGGATGTAAGAGTATAGAAAGAAAATATATATGTATATATATATATAAAGGCTTAACTCACAACAGAGCTTGATGATGCGGCGGGGGCAGGAAGGAGTTGCAGAAAGGGCACTTGGGGTCGTCATTCAGCCTGGTTCTAGGTATATATTCCTTCAGCAACAGTCTGCATTATTGGAGAGGGTTAAAATGAGTTTAGAGAAAACTTTTTAAAAGTAATTTGACCTGAAACAGAAGGATGACGCAAACGGCGATAATAATCAAGCTGATGACAATCTGATGGCTTCTAAAGCTCAGCCCCGGCAGGAATACGGTCCAAATCAAATATCGGCATTTGACAAACAAAGCATTGCAGCCAGTCTGGAGTCGTATTGAGCTGATGAAGGCTGAGATAAATCAACTAAAATTGTCCAAGGACGGAACAACCCTTGATGGTTTTCAAAATATCGAAAGAGAAAATCTAAGACTTCGGAAAGAAAACAGTATCTTATTAGCTGAAATCGAAGCCCTAAAAAGGAAATTGTTGACCAAAAGAAATACAAACATGATAATGCGTAAATTCCGTGGCAAACTGTTAGCTATAAGACAAACCAATACAGTCATCAATCTCAAAACCAGCTTTTTCAAAACACCCACCAACCGTCCTATAGACCAGGAGGCAACACACACGTTTACACATCCAAACAAATCTGATACCTTACAAATCATTTCTGAAGATGTGCCCTATAATTCTCTTCCTGCTTTTATACCCTCCGTACAAAATGTTCCAAACAACGCCACTTTGCCATCACATAAACCACGTAGCACCATAATCCAACCAAATAAAGTTATCCATCAAGCGAAACCTACTGATAAATCAGCTATGTCCAGAAGACCACAACGATCATCATTTCAGAACGACAATTTTCACTTACTCATAATTACCAACCTCCATCAGATAAGAAACCTTACATTGCTATCATTGGCGACTCTATAATCAAGAATATTCTCCCTCACAAACTTTCAAAAAATATGCAAGCATGGGTCAACAAAATCAGCATCGGTGGTATGAAGGCTATGGAACTGGAACACTATATCGAACCTATCATCTCAAAAAAGCCAGACTTTATCATTCTACATTGCGGCATAAATGACGCCATGAACACCTCCAGCAGTCCGCGACAAATAGGCGAGGAATTGAAAGAACATGGGCTCCGACGCAGGTTGGAAAGTGGAGGGGCCAAGAGAAAATATTAAAATCATAACAAAAGTTTTTAAAAAAAGCTCTATTGTTTTGCAAAAAAGTGAGGGGGCCATGGCCCCCCCGGCCCCCCTTCGTCGGAGGCCCTGAAGAAGTGGCAACGAGCATCAGGAGACGTAAACAAACATGCAGTATCTTCATTTCGGGAATCATTCGTCAAGCTAAGTATAGCAATTCTGATGTCAATGTCCAACAGCTGAATAATATCTTGTATGACATTTGTGAAAAAAACAACTTTCATTCTATTGATAACAGTAATATAACTGTGTATGACAAGTGCAACAGTGGTCTACACTTAAACAAATGAGGTAGCGCAAAACTCGCTTGTAATTTCGTTCTCGCTTAAGGGATTGCATTAAGGCCTGTCGTTCTGCATGACTCAATAAGAATAAGTTGCTTTCTTTCTTACACTTCAAATAATATAACTGAATCGGCATCAAATTACAAAGAATTAAAACAGGCTCGGCTTAAATACCCAAAAAACCCTATTCTTGCTCATCTAAACATTAACAGTATCGGAAACAAGTTAGTGAAACCAAAATTGATGATTCTTTTTCAACTGAACAATTTTTTATTCCTGGATATAAAATTCCATATCGTGCTGATAGAAATATATACGGGGGTGGTCAAACTACAAATTCAATCAAAGATCTTTGATTCAATCCATAAAGATCTGACTGAGAATTCAACAATAACTGAAATAATAAGATACTTTAAAGAGCATTCAAGCATAAAAGCAATCAACAACTTCCTAACAAATACTCTAAGGTCCTTAATAGAAGGGGGGACGCTTATTAATTTTTTGATTTTTTTCTGAACCCCCCGGAGCTTTTTTGGATCCCCCGTTTATTAATTTTTATATGCAGTCATTCATATCCCTTATTTCATTTGTCCTTTAATCTTGCAAGTGTGAAATTTCTGCAAAGTTTCTCTTAAGTGAAGAAGTTCCATTGTACAAAAGTTTTAACATAGAAAAGTAGTGACATCCTAAAAAGATTTACATAGGCCTGACTGATGTACACAATGATAATTAGCGTGCTCATTTTAGTAATACAACAATATATTATCACATGGTGATAATTGTCATTTTGCTATCGACTGTATTCAGAAGAAAATCTCCTTTAACCTCTAAAAAGAATCATCACGTGATTTTTCAGATTTTTCACATTTCCGACCCCCCACTTACTAGGACCCCCCGCTTATTTATTTTTTGAAAAGTTTCTGACTCCCCCCAACTATCAAGACCCCCCTTCTATTAAGGACCTTAGAGTAACTCAACCTTAAGCTTTAAAGCGATCACCAAAGAAGCCTAAGACAAATAGTTGTGAAGCTGAATCACAAAAAGGCACACGGGAACGACATGATCAATGCAAAATTCCTAAAGATCTCAGTTGATATCATCCTACAACCCCTCCTGAACATCATAAATAAATGCATTCATTATTCAAGAAACATTTTCAAACTTTTCAAACAAAGGTTATATTCTCACCTGTCTATAAAAAAAAGATTCTTTCAATAAGGAAAATTATCGACCAATAAGTCTACTAACGACATTTTCAAAGGTATTTGAAAAAGCAATAGAGCTACAACTGTCTCCATTTCTTGAAGAAAAATTTTCGAAATTCCTATGCGCATATAGAAAACCGTTTTCTCTCCAGCACACTCTTTAGACTTATTGAAGACTGGAAAACAGAACTGGAAAGGAACAAACATATTGGCGCTGTCCTTATGGATTTGTCATAAGCCTTTGACTGTCTACCAAAAAATCCTACTTTTAGCAAAACTACATGCCTATGGTGTAGATAGAAGTTCTCTTTTACTTATACAATACTACCCGTCTAATAGCAAGCAAAGAGTCAAAGTGAAAGTATAGGAACGCTATTATTTAGCAAGAATTGCAATGGTTCCTATCATATCCTATGACTTTCCATCGTTGATGTTTGCTTCGATATCTTATTTAACGTGCAGAGAACACGGAGCCAGTGAGAGAGATAGTGTATTGCTGTATAACTCTGATCTGAACTGAACTTGACTGACTGACTGAATTACATACAAATTAACATACTTATAAACAAAATAAATGTGCTGAGTAATGATGTGTTGTGATGATGTAATGATGATGCAATGGAGAAGGAAAGATCTAAACTTGGGAAGAAATCAGCATGACATAGATGTGTGAACGTGTGATCAATGGTGAAGGGAATGTCCTGTGCTAGGTGATGCTGTGAATGACCTAGGTGGATGTCATAGTGATGGCATGATGTAGGAATATGGCCTAATTTACAATATTAAAATCACTACAAAAGGTCAATACAGCTCCTGGGGTGAACTTGGACAAGGAGTGCCACAGGAATCAATGCTCACAGCAGATTTTGAAAGCAAATTGTGTACTGCCAAAAAAAGGATTTCAGTGGTGTCTTGAAGGGGCTCTGGGGGCTCAGTCCCCCTTGTTAAAGTTCAGAGTAAGCTATATCTATTTACAAAATACGAAAGTTTTTCGACAGATATTTTGCATGGTTTAGGTAACTGATAACTTTTCGAAAATTTATTTTATATAGTGATAAAAAATTAGCCTTTTCAAACTAAAAAGCCTCTCTGAACTAACCTGTGCTCCAGACTCCTAACTTTCAAGAGTTAGGGGTCTGGACAGGGGCGCCGGAAGCATTTTGAGGCAGCGGGGGCAGCTACTCAAAAAGGGCACATTTCCAATGACTACTATTAGAATTACGAGTATAACAAAAAATTATATAACATAATACTTTGGTACCGATAAAACGGTTAATCTAAAAGGCCAGTCTAAAACTTCCCATTCTGTTGTTTAGGTTTAGCTGGGTGAGAATGTGAGAGGTGCTTCTATTTATATTATTGAGATGGTAGAGCAAGGAAACACACTCTTTACATTTTCATATCTTGATTATCATTCAAGATTTATAACTTAACTGAACGAGGATACGAAGATTACTGAACTACGCTTTACAAAGCTTCGGATTAAATAGTACTTGTCATGCTCGGTAACCCAGAAAGGGAAATAGGACCACTAAGGGTAGTGACCCCCGGTAATATTTTATTACCTTCCAGCCAAAGGTCACCCGAAGCCGAAAATAGGGAGGAGCCCACCAGCGATGTTGCAAGCAACATGCAAACAGTAACAAAATTAAAGCCCCTGTGGAGGCGAACAGGTTCACCTGGCTGTGTTGGTAGGGCAGTCAACAAACATGTAACATTAGCAGTAGAAGTAAAACTACTTGTAGGAAAATGCAAATGTGGAAATGCATGAATAGGATTAGAATCGTGACACTTGACTTCGAATTCTAACCCTTTATCGGCAAAGTATACAGTTAGAGCACGATAATTAATACGGGCATCGGTCTTGCGTAAATGATTTTGGCCAAAAAGTACCGGCCAAGATAAATTTGGCACGACAAGCATAGAAAAAGTTGCAGAACGCCCATTTTCGAATTGCAAGGGAACTTGCATTATACCTACGGCTTTAAAAGAGGCCGAGGGACTGGCAACAGAGACCTTAACGGGCTGCTCTAAGCGCGAAAACTTGAGGTCAGGGCGTGTTTCAAGAACTTTATCAGCGTGCGCTTTGCTAACTAAAGACACTGAGCAGCAAGTGTCGAGAGGCAAAGGGAGAGAAACCCCAGCTGACGAAACAGAACACCATAAAATATTACGGTTCGCAAGATCTAAATTAGAAATTGTGACACTATCTGGAGCTAAACTTATGGCAGGCATGCTATAAACATTGTCTTGCGAACCCCCTTTGGGAGGGACGGCCTCATCGTTGGGCGGTGCAACATGTTCTTTACTCGTGAGCAATAATGAGTGGATAGATTTCAATAAAGAAGTCGTATCAGAATCGACAGACGGTTCCACCTTAGCAATATGCGTATGGAGTGAGTTAGGTTCAACAGAATTATAATGCGAAATAGCCTTGGTCCTATTATGACGAACAGCTTTACAATTAAAGCGACCACATTTGGTGCACTTATGAATATAACCTTTCTTACATCTACCATTAGAAAGTTCACAAAAGGCACGGGGATATTTATTATATTGAAAGCAAAGTTCACCTGAAGGTTTTGGTGTTGCTTCTTGACTGTGTGCAGGTGCTTTTCTTGGGTAGGCAGAAACAGGCGTAACGGGTAAAGCATTGGCTGTAGAAATAGGCTCGTCAACTGCGATTGAAGTAGTTTTGGTCTCGTATCGTTTGGCAGCTTCAATCAGGGCCATTAAAGTCGGGTAGTTGAAATCCCTAGCAAAAAGAACCCGCGAAATATCCTCACGTAGTTTGAGGGCAAAGGCATGAATCAACTCGATTTCATTTCCATCGGCTGTCATGTGAATACCTGGAATTAGTTTCTCCAAGGAATGTTGGGTCTCACAAAACCGGTGTGCGAAGTTGGAGACGCTTTCGTGGTGTTGTTGGCGCATGGTATAATACGTGGCCAAGAGATTGCGAATTTGCTGGTCTTTTGGAATTCCACGTTGGGAGTGAAGAACCATTAGTGCAGCATTGTAAAACTGGTAATAGTCATCAGAGGTCGGAGATGCAGGCAATCGGACGAGATGGGTGCTCTCATAATTGCAAAGAATATCGAAGGCACGGCTATCCTTTCGGCACTGTTGCTTGAGGTACGTTAGATAAAACTGCGGATTTGCACCAGAAGATCGGAGAACCTGGTTGAACTGGTCCAGAAAACGGTCAAGATCTTCAATTCCTGTATATTCAGGCAGTGTAAGGTTCGGCAGGCGAAGAGCAGCATGACCAGGAGAAGTTTGCGACTGAAGATTTATAAGGTCGGATAAATCTTTTACGGCAGAGGCAAGTGATTTCAATTCTTCGGTTCTTGACTTATTGGATGCATTTTGTTCTTTAGCAACAGCGGCCAAACCATTGATAAGTCCGAGAGTTTCTTCTTGCGACATACGGGACGGCGATCGTGACAAAACGGGTCATCCACCAGATGTGAGAGGTGCTTCTATTTATATTATTGAGATGGTAGAGCAAGGAAACACACTCTTTACATTTTCATATCTTGATTATCATTCAAGATTTATAACTTAACTGAACGAGGATACGAAGATTACTGAACTACGCTTTACAAAGCTTCGGATTAAATAGTACTTGTCACGTGATTATAAAAGGTCATGTGATCTGGGGAGCGTCCTACTACAAGAAGGGGGGGGAGGGGGTACCTTAACAAGTTTGAAGGTAGGGGGACGTGCCATTTTTTAGGGGTACCTTTTTCTGAAAAGTGCGGAATTATCGATGTCAGTTTTTGAAATATGTGCAGAACTATGGGTACCATTTTCGAAAAATACTGCAAAATTGTTAGGAGGGAGATTGAGCATTAACAAAATGAATGTCCAGTTAGAAATGAGAGTAAGAAATATGTGCAATTTTGAGATTTTTAGCGAAGGACATGCAAAATTTGTTTGATGATTTTGTTGTGCTTTCAAAATGAAATTGCCTTGCGGAATTATGGGCATAGTTTGCATCATTTTTGCGGAATTATGGGTCCACGAACGCGAACTTTAGAGAGTTGGCTTATCAACGCCCCCATGTGTTATTTACAAAACAATAACTTCACATTTCCGCTTGTTACTGGGTTGTTACTGGGTTGTTCCGCTTGTTCCTGGGTTGTCACTGGGTTGTTCCGCTTGTTACTAGGTTGTTCCGCTTGTTCCTCGTTTTAGCAACGTCGTTTAAATCTACAGTCCCTGGTTCTGAGCAACGCTACAAAAATTCTCCAAATTTAACTACCAATAAGAAGCAAGAATAACATGTGCAGTTTTACGTCATCTAAAGCTAATTAACAGCAATTTTTATGTAGAAATAACGCTGCATGCCTATAGCACGCTGAACGCTTATAACTAAATTTACCTAAACATGTATCTGTAGCCAAGTTATAGAGTAAACAAGCAATGTAAGGGTTCTCTCGCGATCCTAACGAGTTCACCATGCGATCCATCTGAATGAACCGTAGGAAAAACAACTAATCACTACACAATTCTGTATTTATAGCAAATAATTTACCAACTTCGTGTAGCAATTACGGTTAGAGGAAAAATGCCCGAAAGCAATGGAAAAGTTCCGACACACTCCCCTTGTTGACTCATATTGAGTCAAGAATAAGACGAGTTTTCCATTGCGAGTCCTTAGCTGCGGCGCGCTTGGGTCTAGTAGCAGGGAATACTGGGGTCGGATCCTCCGCTTTATTCTCATGATCCTTCCCATTACCACTTTCCACGTCCACAATGTTTCTCCTCGCCAATCCGCTTTGTACTTCAAATGGAAATAATTTCTGTAGAGGTCTATTTAAAAATTCTGGCTTACCTCTTCCGTTTACACGGACCTTTGCGCCTCTTACTATTCCATCTTTTCCCTTGATTAACTGAAAGATCACGCCCATCTTCCATTGGCCTCTTTTCACGTCATCTTCCTTCACTAGTACCATGTCTCCGACTGCAGCATTTGATTCCTTGAATCCATTCTTCTTATGCACTTCTCGCAAATCTACAAGATTCTCGGTTTTCCATCGAGACCAAAAGTGGTTTAGTTTCTTAAGCAAATACAAGAGTCGTTTGGTATGAGATGTGGTATCTTCATCAAAATTATTAGAGTTACAAGCGATTCATTCAGACCCCGTTTACACTGTCCCGGGACAATTTTGTACCGTTACGGTTCGCAAGTGTTTACACTGTCGCGGTTCCAAATTGTTTCGTTTAGCCGTTCCATTTACACTGTACCGGTACAACCTTAATTTAATGGCAGAACATTGTTTAGTAGACGCTGTATTTAGTCAACCAAGGCTTTTATTTTGCCGCCGAAGTCAACAATAGAATTTTTATTGAGAGTTAAAATGGAGTGGAAGGCCGATAAAAACTTTACTTGGACGAACGACAAGGTGGCTTTAATTTTCAGTGTTATTTTAGACTACAAAACTGCAAAGTCCAATCAAGGCTTGGACTGGGAAACAATACAAGCCTTTTCTGTGGTCGTCTTTTCTTCAGAATTTCCTTTTCTTCAGAAATTGACAACGTAGTTACGCCACAATCAAAGCCTCGATTACCTCAAACAGCCATACAAAAGACCTCTTTGTGAATCCGTGACAAAATCGTCTCGGATAGGTGTTTACACTGTCCCGTTCAAAAACGGAACCGTGACGGTACAAAATTCGTTCGCTTTCAAAGCAGGGTCCAAACTGTTCCGGATAGCAGAGCAAAATCGTCACGGTTCCACAGTGCTAGTGTAAACGGAAGGGCGAACCGCGACAGTTTTGTCACGGTTCCAAACTTGCACGGGACAGTGCAAACGGGGTCTCAGATTTCTGAGGAAGTCTCCTACCATAAATTAAATGAGATGGTGTCAAAAGTTGATAACCAAGTTCATCATATAAATATGTCATTGGCCTGTTGTTTAAAGTAGATTGTATCTCAACAAGCACAGTAAGAAGTTCATCAAATGTCATTCTAGCATTTCCTAACACCTTTTTCAAACACCGTTTTACCATACCTACCATTCTTTCAAAATGCCCCCCCCCCCACCAGGGTGAGCTTTCCAAATTGAACTTCCATACAATCCTTTTTGCTTGAAAATTTGGTAACACTGAGTGGTCACGTGTAGGTTTATCAAAAAACTTATGAGTAAATTTGAACGTTTGCGCATTGTCCGTATTTATTATATCTGGAGTGCCCCTCAGCGCTGCAAATCTTCTTAAACTAAGAATAAAGGCAGAACCAGCAAGATCAGTTACAAGATCTAGATGTAAAGCTCTGGTAGTACAGCAAACGTAAAGCACAATATAACGTTCCTGCATTTCATTTGATTTCGACTTATAATACAACGGACCTGCAAAGTCAATACCCACATTAGAAAAAGGTTTGGTCTCTTGTACCCTAAAAAGGGGCAAATCTCCAGCTTGTGCAGACGAATAAGCTTTTCCTTGGACCTGCTTACATTTAACACAACTGTTAATCAATGTCTTTACATATTGCCTACCCCTTGGCACCAAAAATCATGCCCTAAGTTCAGCAAGAGTAGATTTCAAACCATCATGATGGACTTTTTTGTGACAAGCATGAACAATCAACTCTGTCAATCTATGATGGCTTGGCAAAATTATGGGGAATTTACCTTCAAAATCTATGTCAGAGTTTCCTAACCTTCCCTTGCATCTTAACAATTTACCTTCCTTAAAGATGCCTAAATAAATTTATAGCAAGTTGTTTATACTTTGAATCCCTTTGCAACATTTCTTGAGCATCAACAATCCAATAGGCTTCTGCAGATAAAATTTCTGAAGCATCTAGTTCATTAGTGTTAATTGGTCTCCTTGCCCTTTTTGCCTTCAGATTTGAGATAAACCGTAAGGCCCACGATGTAACTCTCAACAAATGATCTAATTAACTGAATTTGTTAATCTTGATAAGTTGAGACATACCATGTGGAGTTTCTTGTACCATTGTTGTAACTGCTGCTGAATTTTTTCTCTCTGCTGGAACTTCTTCACTGTTTTCTAACAAGGTTTCTGAGGGCCAGTATTTTCTGTCAAGCAAAAGCCAATGAGGTCCATGCCACCAAAGTCTATTATCCTTGAGTGTACTTGGTAGCGCTCCCCTTGAGCCAATGTCTGCTGGGTTGCAGATTCCTACACAATGGCCCCAGTTTTCCTTGCTTGAAAGTTTGAGGATCTCTTCGACAGGGTGCTGGACAAACTGTTTCCAATGACCAGCATTATTGATCCAAAACAGTGCTGTTTTGCTTCTTACCAGCAAAAACGTTCCTTGACTTCTACCTGCAAACTCAAGGCTGTGTCAACAACATTCATTAATGTAGCTAAAATCTTAGCTGACATCAATTCAAGCCTAGGGATACTCAATTCCTTAAGGGGTGCAACACAAGTTTTCGCACAGACGAGATTAGAAAAAATGCCTTGATCAGTCTCATATACAAGATACACCATTGCACAATAAGCCTTTTTGCTGGCATCAGCAAATCCATGTAGAGTGCAATTTCTAATATTGTCCTTAGTCTTGTCACAAAGACATCGTGGCAAGGAAATTATGCCTACAGAATGAAAATCATTGACTCAGCTTTCCCATTTCTTCCTTTGCTTATCTGGTATTTCATCATCCCAGTCTAATTTTTGCAAACACAATTCCTGAAAAAGAATCTTTGCATTGACTGTCAATGAGCTTAAAAATCCTAGTGGATCAAAAAGCTTAGCAAGACTACTCAACATCACTCGCTTTGTAATTGTGACCTTACTTTCTAAGTTTCCAAAATTCTTTAAATCAAACTCAAACTTATCAGATATTTTGTCCCATGCTACACCTAAAACCTTAGTTTTACCTTCTTGTGTTGCTACACCCAATGTTTCCTTAGCATAAGTTTCTTCACTCTCACTATTTGCCTGTCTTTTTTAACTGGAACTCCTTCTGTAGCTCTGTATTGCTTGATTTCCATTTTCTGAGGTTAAACCCCCCCTCTCTCATTCTCTGCCTTGACTTAATACACAACTCCTTAGCATCTGACAAGTTTTCTGCCCCACATACTAGGTCATCTACAAAGAAACTCTTAGAAAGCTTTGATGAGAGCTCTGGTTCCACCTCTCGATAGTTAGACAAGTGATATCTGAGGACAGCATTCAACAAAAACGATGATGAATTAACTCCAAATACAACTCTGTTAAATTGATATACTTCAATAGGTGAATTAGGGTCTTTCATATCCTTTACCCAAAGAAATCTGTGTACATCTCTATCTGAGGGGTCAATTTCAACATTTAGAAGGGCTTTCACAATGTCCGCAACCATAGGAGCCTTAAATTCACGAAATCTCAATAAAATATCAAAGAACAATGGAGTAAGTGGCGGGCCTACATGAAGACAATCATTCAATGATGCATAGCTCTTGTGTTCCTTGGAAGAAGCATCAAAAACAATTCTTACCTTTGTGGTTTCGGCTTCACTTCAAATCACTGCATGATGAGGTAAGATATGTTGTTTCTCAGGCACTTCCAGCTCTGTCACCTTGTCAATTATGTGCTGGTCCAACTGCTCCTTGATAATTTGGTCATAAGATTCAAGGACTTTTGGCTCTTTCCTTAACTTCTTTAATTGCCCTTTCAACCTGGAAAGGCTAGGTGCAAAATTAGATGGAAGAGGTTTGTGCCCCATCTCCCAAGGCAGCTTTACTGAATACCTTTCACCTGTGAATGCAACGTTGTCAAGAAGGTTAGCATAAACTTCATCAGTATTCTTTATGCCTAAAGTCTCCAAGTCCCATAATTTTTGAATTTCATGATCCATTTGTACATTTGTCTGACTTGCTAGGTAACATGAGGAATCAACAATCAAGTTTGTGTTCACATTTTCAGTATAAAGAAAGTTCGTACCATCTAATGGTCCAGAAAGAACCCAACCAAGTTTTGTTTTTACTGCCACTGGTTGTCCTGGCTCCCCTCGAATTACCTTGTCCTCTTGAAATTCGTAAAAAAATCTATTCCAATCAAAATGTCTACTTCTAATGAATCCTGAAAACAAGCTACATCTGAAAACCAAACATTTGCAAGATGAGCGTATTCATGTTTAACAATTTCAGGGTGAACATTTGAGATTTCAGAGATATGATCAACAACAAAGGCATTTAATTTAACTGCAGATCCCTCTCCTCTCACTGGCAGCAACTTTATCTCCACAATCTCTCTCATGCCTTCATCCACATTGTTGGAACCAAAGGTCTTAATCCCAATGATTTCCCTTTTAATGGGCTTTAGAGCTAAATGATCTACTAACCCCCGAGTAACAAAAGTCTTGTGAGAACCTGTATCAAAAAAAACTCTTGCCCCCACTTGTGGTTTACCTACAACAATAGCCTGGGCTGTCTGCAATGCCGCTCGCCCCCCGCTGTCAACCTTCTCTACACAGGATGTGGTGCTTATTAAATTGGGTGGCGCGCTGGGCTTAGGAGAAGTCTTGTCCAACACAGCGTGGTATTACGAGTGCAAATAGATGAGTGATGTTTAAACTTACCAAATTTGCAAACAACCTTAACTCTTGCATTTAGAAGCACGATGAACTCAAACTCAACTCAAGCTCAAAATATTTTTTCAACATAAAATTGATTAATTACAATATACCGGTCAACATAATTATACTAAATATAAAATATCCAAGTTAATATGGCTAAATAACAATGAATGGTCAACCGCAATATTTTATAGAACAGCAATGAGAATTAAACAATTTTAGGCTGATGGACACATGGAAAGAACTTTGGGCAAGCTATCGAGCCATGTATCAAAATCGACGATGACCTTTTTTTAAACAACAAAAACATCTACCGCTACGCAAAATAATTTTTTTACGTTCTTCGATGTCTTGCACCTTGCTGCAATCCAATTCTTCGTGGTCTTCGAAGCAGTATGCGCAAGCTATCTTCCAATTTTTATCGCCTTCGTTACCCGACAAGAGTGCACTTGCTGATGTTTTGGTCGGTTGCCTCGGTTTGAATCCATCGTCTCGTTTCGTTACCGGCTTTTCTGAGAGCATGGAGAAGTTTTGTTCCCTAACATTCAACTCGTGGGGAAAAGATACGAGCATTGTTTCAATGTCCCATTCTTCAAAATTTTTTCCCCCTCTTATCATGTTTAATCTAACGGGCTCGGGTATTTTTTCCATTAGTGTAGGTAGAATTATCGTCGCAAAACTATCTTGATCTACACCGGGCGCTTCTAACCCTCTGAAGTGCGTTTCAATTGTATCGTATAATTCACGCATCCTAGGAACATTCCTTTCGTTAAATACTACTGGAGCATAAATAAGATCCTTGATATGCGCCTTTTTAATTAACGAAGGTTTTGCGAATCGTTGCTTTAATAAATCTAATGCAGCTTGATAATGTTTTTCTGTTAGCTCGAATCCTGAAATGACTTTCTAGCTGAATCTTCAAAATAATACCATAAATAGGCAAATTTATCGACTACGGAAAGTTCTTCATTTCCATGTACTGCACTGACAAACCCTTCCCAAAATTCCTGCCAGTCTTGTGCCTTCCCGAAAACTTTTTCAGCTCTAGTTTTGGCAGTTTGGCTCTTACTTTACGGAATGACGAAGAGCTACTTGAATTTAAACTGTCTGTGGAAATTTGAGAATCGCTTCGTCTTAAATTTAGAGTTGACTCTTCATAAAAGTGTTTTAAATAGTCCTTGATGGTAATAATTGCCAAATTTACCTTTACTCTGAAGCTACCGCATTCCTCTATTTCTCTAGTTAGCTCGTCATTGGCTTCGTCATCATCTCTAGCCTCGCTGACCATCAAATTGAGGATTTTCTCATCGAGTGGTTTCAGGGTCTCTAGCTGTTCTTTCAGTTGAATTTCCAGTTGCCTCAAGCTCTTCGCATCGTCTTTGCTGTCTTCAACTCTTGCTATCAGCCTAGACGAAAAACTTCTGTGGCCTCCTCGGATTCTCTTCAACTTCGGCAGTTCAACCATCGCATGTGTTTACTTCCAATTTTCGCTCGGTGGACCAGTCTTTGGGACTATAAACTCCCCAGTTGCTAATTCTAAAGATTTGTTGAAGTATCTAAAGATGAACGCTGAAGAAAAACAAGACAATTCTGCTCTGCTTTCTTCTTCATTGGTATCAACCATCGTGTTTACATCGTACGATGCATCTGAATTCACAATTAACACGCTCTCTTTTAAATCTACAGTCCCTGGTTCTGAGTAACGCTACAAAAATTCTCCAAATTTAACTACCAATAAGAAGCAAGAATAACATGTGCAGTTTTACGTCATCTAAAGCTAATTAACAGCAATTTTTATGTAGAAATAACGCTGCATGCCTATAACACGCTGAACGCTTATAACTAAATTTACCTAAACATGTATCTGTAGCCAAGTTATGGAGTAAACAAGCAATGTAAGGGTTCTCCCGCGATCCTAACGAGTTCACCATGCGATCCATCTTAATGAACCGTAGGAAAAACAATTTTCACTACACAATTCTGTATTTATAGCAAATAATTGATCTACTACGTGTAACAATTATGGTTAGAGGAAAAATGCCCGAAAGCAATGGAAAAGTTCCGACACCGTCAAAGTTTCGTATAGCTGTAACAAGTAACAGAAAGTTTTAAGCCGACAGTTCAAGCGGGAAATAAAAGAAAATTTATCAAGGAATTGTAATTAAGATTTGAAGTGCGAATAACGTTCGAGTTTCTTCTATTTCTGAACAATATCCATGATTACGAAAACACGACAATTGACCTTTGATGATAGGTGCACCTGTAAAATATTTCCAATAAAAAAGCTTTTCTTTGCACGAGGTTGAGGGATTTTGTTACAGTAAATTCAGAGATACCTACTTTGTGCTTGGGTTTCTTAGAATGTTTAAATTTCTTGCGGAACAGACGAAAGTTGAATCTCAAACTCAGAAAATGCAACTGAAGCTCTTTTTTGTTGAAACAATGTAGTCTGCGTAGCTGTTTCTAAATCCCGAATTTTCCAAGCTGTGTTTTGTTGATAAAATTGAGACCCTACTTCAATCTCTTTTCTAAATTGCTCCATTTATAGCCAGGTGGTTTAGAAAGTGAAGACTATTTTTCTTTTATAGAAAAGACAGGCCTTACAAATGCTTGGTTTTTGGAAACAAATGTTTGTAACCAAAACCAGAAAAACTAGAGGCATATTTTTTGACTTTGAAAAAGAGCCCGAGACTGAAGGCCTAACATACTTAGTGACCCTCTCTCGGGGTCCCCGAGGATTTCAACACTTTGAGGCGATGTGCGCCAAAAATAATGTTCAGGCATGACACGCCCTTTCATCAAGCATGACACGCCCTTTCGTCGGGAATCTAATCGTCGGGAATCTAAACTTCATACTCCCCCCCCCCTAATGAAAACAGTAAGGGTTCAAAGTGAATGCGCTGAGACATACAGTGTATAAAGCTTTAGATAACTTTTTTTAAATACCACGCCATATCAGCGAATTTTCAATTTTAAAAAAGGCCATTCACGCCACGCCAAAGCAATCATACAAACATTTTTCCGAAAAAATACAGGAAAATCCCGCGATTGAGAACCCAAGTTTTAAGAACCTGTTAGACTAAAATTTCGAATTCAGGTCTCCTACACATAAGAACCTTTTCAGGCTAAAACTTCAAGTTAGGTTCTTACCAGTGGGGCTGCTGTAAAGGTTTCTAGGTGGAAACTGTTGAGCAAAGCATTATTATCTGCCTATATCTTACCTTGGCAACACAATATTTCTTTGAAGCTAAAGAACAATACTGTGCCTATTGTTTCGATCATTCAAATGAATTCTCTTAATATTCAGCATTTGCAAAGTTGTTAGAGTAAAATCATGATTTTGTTACATTAACATAAGAATCTATTATAAGAACCTTGGCTGCCTAAATTCACTTTAAGTACCACTCAATAGGAACCTATTCAAGCTAATTGAAAAAAACCCGGTTCTTACACGTGGGTTTTTAGTGTATGCCAAAATTTGGTGTAAGTACTGCTGTTGTAGGCCAAAAATATTTTTTTCCAGTGTGGTCAAAGTGTGCATAACAACATCATGAGACTCGACAAAGAGGAGACTTAAAAAAATCTAAAGAATAACTCGACTGCAAATGGCGAGGAACAATAATAAGAATAAGATATATCGGTATGGAAGATAAGTACATACCGGATGTTAAAATGTTGTCCTGCTCCATAAAAAAGAACATTCTGACTGAAGGATGCTTGTTAAGGCTTCATTGCGTATCGCTTCATTGTCTCTGCGAAGTTGACTTTAATGTCCCGATAACAAGAGCACATTTTGTTCTAGACCAATCAACGGGTTTGTTTACAAAATGTCATTAGCCAATCACCGGCCTCCATTTCGAGCTTGATTTTTGAATGTTTCAAACCAAAACACAGTTGCTGTGGAGAAAAACCTACCCCCATACTTTTGTCCGGGAAAAAAATTTACGTTCTTTAACCTGGAAGATTTTTCAAACTTAGTTTCTAGAGTATTTGTTTCGTACAAATCTCGGAGCCCTAAGCAGAAACACAAACGGTGTCTAAAATATCTGCACTGAAACATCACCTATTTCCCACCAGAGACCTACCTCCAAAAATGGCCAGCCCCTAATTTACTTTATATGAAGCTTTCGTTAATTAAACAAGGAAACATTTTAAGATTTAAGTTACCTGATAGTTTGCGCAAGCAAATCACCCAGCTATCACTTGGAAATAATGTATTTTCTTAAAAAAACTAGGCTTTATAATTGCCTATTCCCTCCTCTACACTACCGCACGGGATGCCTAGGCCCTTTCTGAACATTCCTCCTGAGCACCACAGTCAATGAAACTCAAACCACTTTTGTGAAGCCATTAGACATCAGTCTATAGTTTGAAGCCAAGAAGGCCAAAATATTAGCAATACTTTCAATTCAATTTTTGAGGGATATCATCTTTTTAAAAAGTAACAAAGACCCACTTTTTCTAGACAGTCTCAAAGCCTTGAAACCTTACTGATACCTGCTAAAATGTTTTTAGAACAAGGCACGATAACTTTAGAAATATCTTTGCTAAATCACATTTAGTTGTTTGAGAACCAATATGATCAAATTTAGCAAAGATATTTCTAAAGTTATCGTGCCTTGTTCTAAAAACATTTTAGCAGGTATCAGTAAGGTTTCAAGGCTTTGAGACTGTCTAGAAAAAGTGGGTCTTTGTTACTTTTTAAAAAGATGTTATCCCTCAAAAATTGAATTGAAAGTATTGCCAATATTTTGGCCTTCTTGGCTTCAAACTATAGACTGATGTCTAATGGCTTCACAAAAGTGGTTTGAGTTTCATTGACTGTGATGCTCAGGAGGAATGTTCAGAAAGGGCCTAGGCATCCCGTGCGGTAGTGTAGAGGAGGGAATAGGCAATTATAAAGCCTAGTTTTTTTAAGAAAATACATTATTTCCAAGTGATAGCTGGGTGATTTGCTTGCGCAAACTATCAGGTAACTTAAATCTTAAAATGTTTCCTTGTTTGATTAACGAAAGCTTCATATAAAGTAAATTAGGGGCTGGCCATTTTTGGAGGTAGGTCTCTGGTGGGCAATAGGTGATGTTTCAATGCAGATATTTTAGACACCGTTTGTGTTTCTGCTTAGGGCTCCGAGATTTGTACGAAACAAATACTCTAGAAACTAAGTTTGAAAAATCTTCCAGGTTAAAGAACGTAAATTTTTTTCCCGGGCAAAAGTATTGGGGTAGGTTTTTCTCCACAGCAACTGTGTTTTGGTTTGAAACATTCGAAAATCAAGCTCGAAATGGAGGCCGGTGATTGGCTAATGACATTTTGTAAACAAACCCGTTGATTGGTCTAGAACAAAATGTGCTCTTGTTTGTCCCGATGGGTATTTAAACTTGCCAAACTCGACTTCATGTGCGAGGTTATCAGGACATGGAAAATCACGTGCATAGAAAATACAAAATTGAAGAAAGCATTTTTTCCACTTCTTGTCAAGGCGCTGGAAGCTTATTTGGGCTTTTGGCTTCGCCCTTTCAATCATGGTTAGTTGAAGCATCGTGCTTTCGCTTGGCACCATGTGTGATTGGCCTTCTCTTTTGAAATAAACTTGGATGATGAACATTCCTTTCAACGCAGTGCAATTTTTCAGAGGAAAACATTTTTGTCATTTGTCATCTCTGTTATGAGAGAGTAAAAATGCGATGGCTGCATTCAGCTTATAATGATTCTCGATGTCATCTTAGGGTATATTTGACCAATTTTGCTGACTTCTGCAAACTCCCCGAACCTATATGTCAGCACCAACATCTTCTGCCATTTCACTAGCTTTGCTGAACCAAGCACTGTGATAAAAATCATCTTGATTCCGTGCAATTTGCTGTGTCGTCACCATAACATTAATTTTTCTCAGTCCTTTCAGAAGGTCAATGAGGGCTCCTTGCAGCTGAAAGAGTGTGGCCAATGCATTTTCTGACAGTTTCAAGCGTTTTGATAAATTCAAAGCTTGTCACAATAGCTGCCAACCCATAGGCTTCTGCTGCAGAAGACGTCCAGGTGTTGTCAGTTTCTCAGTTGTCAGTTGTCAACACAGATGATAAATTGCAATCAAAGCTTCAGATATTGCTTTATAAATCTTGATGAAACGTTAAAGACTATCAATGAGCATTATCCAACAAGTTCGACAAACATCTACCAATTTGGTTTCTTTCCCATTTGGATGAAACCGTATTATCATCTTCTCTAAAGTATTCTGTTTTGTGGAGAATTGTCAAAAAACTTTGAAATGACTTAACATTTCCCATCATGTTCCTAACTGATTGTATTTGACATGAGCTCGCTACACACAAATTCAGCCTATGGGAAGAGCAAAGTGTATATAAAACAAATTCATTCTGCTCTAAAATTCTTGTAGAAACACCAGAATATTTGCCTCACACGATTGCTGCACCATCGATCATTGCCCTCTACAGCTATGCAAATCTAAGCCAAAAGTCATTCGTAATATAGTCAACAACTTTCACTGCTAAAGCTTTTCCTAAAGTCCCAATGTTACAAAGTATGTATTTAAGAAACCTTTCCTTGATGCAACCAGATCGATTAACAGAACGAATAACAAGTTGCATTTGCTCTTTATTAGAACAATCAGTAACTTCATCAGCCAGGATTGAGAAATACTCTGACTCTTTTATAACATTAATTATTTGTTTAGTTATGACTTGAGCACAGCAAATGATCAGCTCTTTCTGTGTTGTTTTGGACCTCTATGTAGCATTTCTTGGGACAGTTGTAAAAAGATTTTAAAGAACCTTGTCACCTCTATCCACACGAAAATCCAAGAGAGCTGGAAAAATTCCACAATAAACTGTTTCATAAAAACCAGAATCATCTCTATGTCCATGAAAAGGTATGTTGAATCTTCCACAAAGAAGCACTATCATGACTAAGGATGCAAGAATAAGTCTGTTTTCTTCAACCTTTTTATTTTGTAGATGGTCATGTATGTGGCTGACAGACTTCACTTTATTTCCTATAACAAGAATATATTGATGCACTGTTAGCACTGATGTTTTGTAAACATGAGACTTTCTTTTATGATCCTGGAATCCATGGGAGGAACAAGACCAATCAACAAAGGGGCTTTTCATTAGTTTGTCTAGCTTTGCAGCATTTGTTCCAATTCTTCGACCAAAAAGTACACATGGCAAACAAAAAGCACCATCCAAGACTCTAGAGTAGGTCAGCCAAAAAAATTTTTGCAGCAAAGTAGGGAGAAACTTCCTGTTCTTATCGCATAATATGCGAATGGGAAATTTGAAATTGCCACCAAATTGCCATACATTTGACAAAATATCATAATTCTGCACATCCGAGAAAATGTCTGCTTTAAGATACAATGTGCCGGTAGGTAGGGGGCAGTAGATCGTTCAGGAGTTTAGTGAAGGCCGTGACCATGGTTGGCGGCAAAAATTTGCAAAGAAGACCTTCTAGAGATGGTCAGAAAATACATCCAAATATTTACAACATTGCTCTAGACCCATGGAAGATCCTGGACAATACCCATAAGCTTTCTTCAAAATATGGCCCAAAGGCCGGTCAGAGGCAGACCTTGCTTGGGTTTACTACAAATTTGCCTGATTGAAAAAAATTACCTGAAATTCGTTAGTTGCTGACACAGTCCCGCGCGCAATACAAAGTGTCGACTCACATCTATATACATAATAATCTCAGAACTTCCAACCCTTTAGACCTGAGGGTAGAGAAAACTCTTGAATTTTGATACTTCTACAATCTTGGCTAAAAATGCTGAGATACTTGCAAAAAAGAAGCTACTTACATATCACCCGCCCCCTTCCCCTAAAATCAATGTTGTGATTTGATTGGTAACCGATATAGTAATCCCCACTTATTCCGTAACCATCTTAACCAACATTGACCCCATGGGGAAGGGGGTTTAGGTCACCAGCGCATATAATATGAAGATATAGCACGCAAATTATTTTATTGTTAAAATGTTCCATCTATTGTCGGCCAGGATTGTAGTTTGCTGGAAAATGCACATTTTGGAGCCGATTTCAATAATGCTAGCTTTCTCTGAAATAAATATTTACAGATTGAAAGCGATTTGTTGGTTTTAATCAATTTTCTGGTGTCGTTGTCTAATGTTTAAGCTTATGCAACATAATTTTCTTCAGATTGGGACATATCTCTCAGCTTTTCTTCCTATCGTTTCTTAGTATATCAAAACTCCTTGAACCCTCCAAATAACTTTTTGAAATGTTGCCTTATCCTAACTTTCACCGCAAAGCCGACCATTTTCGATGGTTTCCTCAAAAACAGCCAGCAACTTTTACCTTGGTACGCCCCTGGTAACTTCTTTTTCGTGCAAAAATTATATAGATTTCGCGTGAGATCTTGAGATGGTGTTGGACAATCGTTGCCACGGGCATCAAAGTTTGTAAGAAAGACGAGATGATATTTGCAAGGTAATTCTTGATCTGTTAAAGTCCACCTTTATATATTTAGATGGACTTTATTTATATTGAAGATAAGGACTTAAACATTATTGAAAAATTTCATGACCCCAGACCCGCAAAAAAGTTAAAAGAAAAGAATTTATCAAATGAATTGTTCTTACTCGAAACAACCCAGAAAGTCTTAATAAACGTTCCGAAGAACATTTCGGGTAGTTTCGGTAAATTTTGGGCTTTCATTTTCAATATAAGGACTTGGTCATTTTCGAAAAATTTCATGACCCTGGACCTGCAAAAAAGTTTAAAAAATGTAAAATTTTTCAAAGAATTTTTTTTTTATCGAAACCACCAAGAGAGTCATAATACACGTTCCGAAGAACATTCGGATAGTTTCGGTCAACTTTAGGCTCTCATTTAAAAAAAAGGACTTAGTCATTTTTGAAAAGTTTCATGACCCCGGACCTGTAAAAAAGTTCAAAAAAATCTGAAATTTTCCAAAAATTTTTTTTTACTCGAAACAACCAAAAGAGTCTCAATACACGTTGCCAAAAAACGGGTAGTTTCGGTGAATTTTAGGCTCTTATTTTAAAGAAAAGGACTAACTGATTCTTGAAAAAATTTCATGACCCCGGACCTGCAAAAAAGTTCAAAAAATTTTTCAAAAATTTTTTTTTACTTGAAAGAACCAAGAGAGTCTCAATAAACATTGCAAAAAACAAATCGGGTAGTTTTGGTTAATTTTTGGCTCTTATTTTAAAGATAACGACTTAGTCATTTTTGAAAAGTTTCATGACCCCGGACCGGCAAAAAAGTTCAAAAAATCTGAAATTTTCCAAAAATTTTTTTTACTCGAAACAACCAAGTGAGTCTCAATAAACATTGCAAAAAACAAATCGGGTAGTTTCGGTGAATTTTAGGCTCTTATTTTAAAGAAAAGGACTAACTGATTCTTGAAAAAATTTCATGACCCCAGACCTGCAAAAAAGTTCAAAAAATTTTTCAAAAATTTTTTTTTACTTGAAACAACCAAGAGAGTCTCAATAAACATTGCAAAAAACAAATCGGGTAGTTTTGGTGAATTTCAGGCTCTTATTTTGAAGATAAAGACTTAGTCATTTTTGAAAAGTTTCATGACCCCGGACCTGCATAAAAGTTCGAAAAATCTCATATTTTTCAAAGAATTTTTTTTGGTCGAAAAAACCGCGACAGTCTTAATGCACGTTCCGAAGAACATTTCAGGTAGTTTCGGTGAATTTTAGGCTTTTATTTTAAAGATAAGGACTTAGTCATTTTTAATAACTTTCATGACCCCGGACCTGCAAAAAAGTTCAAAAATTCTGAAATTTTTGAAAATTTTTTTTTACTCAAAACAACCAAGAGAGTCTAAATACACGTTGCTAAAAACATCTCGGGTAGTTTCGATGAATTTTAGGCTCTTATTTTAATAAAAAGGACTTAGTCATTTGTGAAAAGTTTCATGACCCCGGACCTGCAAAAAAGTTCAAAAAATCTGAAATTTTTCAAAAATCTTTATTTACTCGAAACAAACAAGAGAGTCTTAATACACGTTGCGAAAAACATTTCGGGCAGTTTTGGTGAATTTTAGGCTCTCATTTAAAAGAAAGGACTTGGTCCTTTTTGAAAAGTTTCATGACCCCGGACCTGTAAAAAAGTTCAAAAAATCTGAAATTTTCCAAAAATTTTTTTTTACTCGAAACAACCAAATTAGTCTCAATACACGTTGCCAAAAAAACGGGTAGTTTCGGTGAATTTTAGGCTCTTATTTTAAAGAAAAGGACTAACTTATTCTTGAAAAAATTTCATGACCCCGGACCTGCAAAAAAGTTCAAAAAATTTTTTAAAAATTTTTTTTACTTGAAACAACCAAGAGAGTCTCAATAAACATTGCAAAAAGCAAATCGGGTAGTTTTGGTTAATTTTTGGCTCTTATTTTAAAGATAACGACTTAGTCATTTTTGAAAAGTTTCATGACCCCGGACCGGCAAAAAAGTTCAAAAAATCTGAAATTTTCCAAAAATTTTTTTTACTCGAAACAACCAAAAGAGTCTCAATACACGTTGCCAAAAAAACGGGTAGTTTCGGTGAATTTTAGGCTCTTATTTTAAAGAAAAGGACTAACTGATTCTTGAAAAAATTTCATGACCCCGGACCAGCAAAAAAGTTCAAAAAATTTTTCAAAAATTTTTTTTTACTTGAAACAACCAAGAGAGTCTCAATAAACATTACAAAAAACAAATCGGGTAGTTTTGGTGAATTTTAGGCTCTTATTTTAAAGAAAAGGACTAACTGATTCTTGAAAAAATTTCATGACCCCGGACCTGCAAAAAAGTTCAAAAAATTTTTCAAAAATTTCTTTTTACTTGAAACAACCAAGAGAGTCTCAATAAACATTGCAAAAAACAAATCGGGTAGTTTCGGTGAATTTTAGGCTCTTATTTTAAAGAAAAGGACTAACTGATTCTTGAAAAAATTTCATGACCCCAGACCTGCAAAAAAGTTCAAAAAATTTTTCAAAAATTTCTTTTTACTTGAAACAACCAAGAGAGTCTCAATAAACATTGCAAAAAACAAATCGGGTAGTTTTGGTGAATTTCAGGCTCTTATTTTAAAGATAAGGACTTAGTCATTTTTAATAACTTTCATGACCCCGGACCTGCAAAAAAGTTCAAAAATTCTGAAATTTTTGAAAATTTTTTTTTACTCAAAACAACCAAGAGAGTCTAAATACACGTTGCTAAAAACATCTCGGGTAGTTTCGATGAATTTTAGGCTCTTATTTTAATAAAAAGGACTTAGTCATTTGTGAAAAGTTTCATGACCCCGGACCTGCAAAAAAGTTCAAAAAATCTGAAATTTTTCAAAAATCTTTATTTACTCGAAACAAACAAGAGAGTCTTAATACACGTTGCGAAAAACATTTCGGGCAGTTTTGGTGAATTTTAGGCATTTATTTTAAAGATAAGGACTTAGTCATTTTCGAAAAGTTTCATGACCCCGGACCTGCAAAAAAGTTCAAAAAATCTGAAATTTTTCAAAAATTTATTTTTACTCAAAAGAACGGAAAATGCCAAGAAAATACCTTTCTAAAATGTTTTGATGACCTTTGGTTGAATCTCGAAGAGATATCTGGAAAAAAATAAGAAATAAAATACCTGTAATGGTTGAGGCTAAAGCTTGAAAAACACGAAGAAGTTCTGAATTGATCAAAAACATTTTTTTACTCAAAACAACCAAAAGAGTATTAATTAACGTTCCTAAGAACATTTCGGGCAGTTTCGGTGAATTTTAGGCTCTTATGTTAAAGATAAGGACTTAGTCATTTTTGAAAAATTTCATGATCTCGGACTAGCAAAAAAGTTAAAAAAATCTGAAATTTTTCAAAAAAACTTTTTTACTCAAAACAACCAAGAGAGTCTAAATACACCTTACGAAAAACATTTCGGGCAGTTTTGGTGAATTTTTGGCACTTATTTTAAAAAAAAAGGACTTAGTCATTTTTGAAAAGTTTCATAACCCCGGACCTGCAAAAAAGTTCAAAAAATCTGAAATTCTTCAAAAATCTTTATTTACTCGAAACAAACAAGAGAGTCTTAAAACACGTTGCGAAAAACATTTCGGGCAGTTTTGGTGAATTTTAGGCACTTATTTTAAAGATAAGGATTTAGTCATTTTTGAAAAGTTTCATGACCCCGGACCTGCAAAAAAGTTCAAAATATCTGAAATTTTTCAAAATTTTTTTTACTCGAAACAACCAAGAGAGTCTTAATACACCTTACGAAAAACATTTCGGGCAGTTTTGGTGAATTTTAGGCACTTATTTTAAAGATAAGGACTTAGTCATTTTTGAAAAGTTTCATGACCTCGGACCTGCAAAAAAGTTCAAAAAATCTGAAATTTTTCAAAAATTTATTTTTACTCAAAAGAACGGAAAATGCCAAGAAAATACCTTTCTAAAATGTTTTGATGACCTTTGGTTGAATCTCGAAGAGATATCTGGAAAAAAGTAAGAAATAAAATACCTGTAATGGTTGAGGCTAAAGCTTGAAAAACACGAAGAAGTTCTGAATTGATCAAAAACATTTTTTTACTCAAAACAACCAAGAGAGTATTAATTAACGTTCCGAAGAACATTTCGGGCAGTTTCGGTGAATTTTAGGCTCTTATGTTAAAGATAAGGACTTAGTCATTTTTGAAAAATTTCATGATCTCGGACTAGCAAAAAAGTTAAAAAAATCTGAAATTTTTCAAAAATTTTTTTTTACTCGAAACAACCAAGAGAGTCTAAATATACGTTGCTAAAAACATCTCGGGTAGTTTCGGTGAATTTTAGGCTCTTATTTTAAAGATAAGCACTTAGTCATTTTTGAAAAGTTTCATGACCCCGGACCTGAAAAAAAGTTCAAAAAATCTGAAATTTTTCGAAAATTTTCTTTCACTCTAAAGAACCAGAAATGCTAAGAAAATACCTTTTTAAAATGTTTTGATGACCTTTGGTTGAAACTCCAAGAGATATCTGGAAAAAAGTAAGAAATAATATACCTGAAAAGGTTGAGGCTAAAGCTTGAAAAACACGAAAAAGTTCTGAATTTTTCAAAAAAATTTTTTTACTCAAAACAACCAAGAGAGTATTAATTAACGTTCCGAAGAAAACTTCGGGCAGTTTTGGTGAATTTTGGGCTCTTATTTTAAAAAAAAAGGACTTAGTCATTTTTGAAAAGTTTCATGACCCCGGACCTGCAAAACAGTTCAAAAAATCTGAAATTTTTCAAAAATCTTTATTTACTTGAAACAAACAAGAGAGTCTTAAAACACGTTGCGAAAAACATTTCGGGCAGTTTTGGTGAATTTTAGGCACTTATTATAAAGATAAGGACTCAGTCATATTTGAAAAATTTCATGACCTCGGACCAGCAAAAAAGTTAAAAAAATCTGAATTTTTCAAAAAAACTTTTTTACTCAAAACAACCAAGAGAGTCTTAATACACGTTCCGAAGAACTTTTCGGGTAGTTTGGGTGAATTATAGGCTCTTATTTTAAAGATAACGACTTAGTAATTTTTGAAAAATTTCATGACCCCGGACCTGCAAAAAAGTTCAGAAAATCTGAAATTTTTGAAAATTTTTTTTTTACTCGACACAACCGAAAGAGTCTTACTTAACGTTCCGAAGAACATTTCGGGCAGTTTTGGTGAATTTTAGACTCTTATTTTAAAGATAACGACTTAGTCATTTTTGAAAAGTTTCATGACCCCGGACCAGCAAAAAAGTTAAAAAAATGAGAAATTTTTCAAAAAAACTTTTTTACTCGAAACAACCAAGAGAGTCTAAATACACGTTGCTAAAAAAATCTCGGGTAGTTTCGGTGAATTTTAGGCTCTTATTTTAAAGATAAGCACTTAGTCATTTTTGAAAAGTTTCATGACCCCGGACCTGCAAAAAAGTTCAAAAAATCTGAAATTTTTCAAAAAGTTTCTTTCGCTCAAAAAACCAAAAATGCTAAGAAATTACCTTTTTAAAATGTTTTGATGACCTTTGGTTGAAACTCTAAGAGATAACTTGAAAAAAGTAAGAAATAATATACCTGAAAAGGTTGAGGCTAAAGCTTGAAAAACACGAAAAAGTTCTGAAGTTTTCAAAAACAATTTTTTACTCAAAACAACCAAGAGAGTCTTAATACACGTTCCGAAGAACCTTTCGGGTAGTTTGGGTGAATTATAGGCTCTTATTTTAAAGATAACGACTTAGTAATTTTTGAAAAATTTCATGACCCCGGACCTGCAAAAAAGTTCAGAAAATCTGAAATTTTTGAAAATTTTTTTTTTACTCGACACAACCGAAAGAGTCTTACTTAACGTTCCGAAGAACATTTCGGGCAGTTTTGGTGAATTTTAGACTCTTATTTTAAAGATAACGACTTAGTCATTTTTGAAAAATTTCATGACCCTGGACCTGCAAAAAAGTTTAAAAAATCTGAAATTTTTCAAAAATTTTTTTTTACTCGAAACAAACAAGAGAGTCTTAAAACACGTTGCGAAAAATATTTCGGGCAGTTTTGGTGAATTTTAGGCACTTATTATAAAGATAAGGATTTAGTCATTTTTGAAAAGTTTCATGACCCCGGACCTGCAAAAAAGTTCAAAAAATCTGAAATTTTTCAAAAATCTTTATTTACTCGAAACAAACAAGAGAGTCTTAATACACCTTACGAAAAACATTTCGGGCAGTTTTGGTGAATTTTAGGCACTTATTTTAAAGATAAGGACTTAGTCATTTTTGAAAAGTTTCATGACCCCGGACCTGCAAAAAAGTTCAAAAAATCTGAAATTTTTCAAAAATTTATTTTTACTCAAAAGAACGGAAAATGCCAAGAAAATACCTTTCTAAAATGTTTTGATGACCTTTGGTTGAATCTCGAAGAGATATCTGGAAAAAAGTAAGAAATAAAATACCTGTAATGGTTGAGGCTAAAGCTTGAAAAACACGAAGAAGTTCTGAATTGATCAAAAACATTTTTTTACTCAAAACAACCAAGAGAGTATTAATTAACGTTCCGAAGAACATTTCGGGCAGTTTCGGTGAATTTTAGGCTCTTATGTTAAAGATAAGGACTTAGTCATTTTTGAAAAATTTCATGATCTCGGACTACCAAAAAAGTTAAAAAAATCTGAAATTTTTCAAAAAACTTTTTTACTCAAAAGAACCAAGAGAGTCTGAATACACCTTACGAAAAACATCTTGGGTAGTTTCGGTGAATTTTGGGCTCTTATTTTAAAAAAAAGGACTTAGTCATTTTTGAAAAGTTTCATGACCCCGGACCTGCAAAAAAGTTCAAAAAATCTGAAATTTTTCAAAAATCTTTATTTACTCAAAACAGCCAAGGGAGTCTAAATACACCTTATGAAAAACATCTTGGGTAGTTTCGGTGAATTTTCGGCTCTTATTTAAAAAAAAAGGACTTAGTCATTTTTGAAAA